>JAKSZT010054458.1:25991904-26021771 GCA_026826555.1 Tolypeutes matacus
GACGGCCAGACCCAGGCAATTGTCCACCAGCCTTTGACTCAACCAGAGATAAGTAATCACCCGGGCCACAAGTTCTAAGCCCGCAGCAACAAGACTTAGCTTGCACGGAAATTCTGGAGTACCGGCTCCAGGACCACTAGCAGGTAGAGACGGGTTTGAATCTCCTGGGATCTAGGGCTTGGGCTGAAAGTGAGGATGAGGATGGAAAGTGAGGATGTTAAGGCCACTCTCCCCACCACTACCATCCCCCGCCTCCCAGGGTTAAAGGTGCCGGTCCCTGCGGGCGGGTGAAGGAGTCGCCGCGGTCCCGGGCAGGCCCTGCAACGCCTCGAAACGTCCAGTCCTGGGTCCCCCCGCACTCCGGTCCTCCCGAGCCCGCGGCCCGGCTGGCGCACCCCGCGCTCCTCACCTGCGGCCGAGTGGCCGGAGAGCGCACGGCCCCGAGCGCGGCGCGGGCCCCCCAGCTCCCGGCGCTCGCGCAGCTCTTCCCCCTCGTCCTCTCGCCGCCGGCCTTCAGCCATGGGCTTCGCGCCGAGGCGCAGCCGTGGGGACGGCGGGCGAGCTTCGAGCCCCCGCGCCCCTAACCGCTAGCACCCGGCGCCCCAAGCCGGAGCCCTCGGGGCCAGGGAGGTATCTCCCGCCAGGAAGTGGCGGCGCCTGCGAAACGGCCACCTCTGCGGACTCCACCTGCAGCCCGCGGGAGAGCGGCCGGGCAGGGGCCGATCCGGTTTCCCCGCCTCCTCGCGGCGCACGGGCGGCCTCTTCCTCGGCTCTCTTTCTCCCACTGACTTCCCTCTTCCTCTTTCCCCTCCCCGTCCCGCAGAGATCCAGCCAGAAATCGGGCCCTGGCCTGGCCTCGCCTCCTCAGGGAGGGGTTACGGGCAGCTAAGGCCGCCCCATAGTCACACACGAGGGACCAAAACAAACGTGTACAAAATAAATAAACGGGATAGGAAGTGGAAAAAGAGGAGGGGGCCTGGGCTCTTCCTGCGCGCTCACAGTATTCCGATGTCAACAGGAAACCCATTTGCTTGACACTTAAACAAAAGGAGGAGGAGGAACCTACTCCAAGCCAGACTTGGAGAGATGGGACGTGATGGCTGCGGAGCAGCTGAACTTTGGAATCAACTTAGCTTGGAATTTGTTCGAGCCTCTGCGTTGCACTTTTTTTTCCCCTTTCTCTCTTCGCTCCTTAAAATCGAACTAGCTAGTTAAGGATTAGGAAATAACCACAATCCCTAGAAGGACGGGGGCGGGGGGGAGGGGAGTGTAATTAAGGAGCCCCACACCTGATTATTTTATAGAGGCAGTTTGATGAAGTTAAGGTAGCAATGGCTTTGGAGTCCAAAACATAATTCAAAAGTACTTAGCTATGGGTCCTACCCGTGTAAAAGTTTTTAAAAGATGGAAAGAACGGTGTAACGAAAGTTACGTGCATCTCTGTAATACGTATCTTAGGTTTAGGACTCGCACATACACACATACACAAAGAGGGCAGATTCAGAAATCTCACAAAAAAGATACCCAAACAGCAGGCAGAAACATTTCCTGGCCATGAACCATAGGAAACAACTGTGAGGGATGAACAGGACTTTATGTTCAGCCTCTTACTCTATTTCTAAGAAATTGTGACAGCTGCCGATGTTCAGAGTATGAAAGAAAAAGGGTTTTAAAAAGGGTCACTAAAAATAGAATTGCTTGCCATACCAGAGGGCAGTTTCTTTGCCTTTTCAATAGTGGTTGTTGCTGCCTTAGAAAATGTGTCAGCTTTTAAGCCAATAAGAACCACAATTGATTTGTGGAATTGCAGCCAAATCCACAAGTTAAAACTTTATTACTGCGTAAGCAGTTAAATTAGTGGACATCAGAAGAACCTGAAATTAAACCAGCAAGTAAAAAGCAACCTTCAATGTTCTTTTAAGTGTTTAGATTCACTTAAAGTGAATATGTATCACTTACCTTCAAGGCTGAGGCATCATTTGGAGGCCCTGACCTTGACCACACTGCAACTTCACTTAACTGTTGGGGTCAGTTTCTACTGTTATTCAGATTCTTAGTTTGGAAAGGAATGAGAGTGGTTCTGGACCACCCATGCAATCAAAGCTTTGGGAACTCACACCTTTCTTTCAGGTGTATGCATGCTCAATCCCATATCACATTCAGCAAACATTTCTGGTAACTATTATGTGCTAAGTACCACACTAAGTGTTGTGGGGAGATTCAAATGAAGAAAAAAAAATCACTACCAGGCCCTATGATAAGTGCATTTCACATAGGTTTTCTCATTTAAAATACACAAATCATGTTCCTTGTTCTTCAACAGGAGTACTGGAGAGAAAGAGCTAGTTCTTCCTATCCCTTTCTTGAGAAAGGCAAGTTCTGTAATAAAGATATAATCTTAGACAAGGGTGCCAAGACAATTCAATGAGAAAGAAGAATCTTTTCAACAAGTAGTGTTAGGACAGGTGGATCTCCAAATGGAAAAGAAAAAACATGGATCTCTCCCTTACACCATATACAAAAATTTATTCAAAATGGATCACAGAACTAAATGTAAGAACTAAAATTACAAAACTCTTAGAAGAAAACATAGGTGTAAATCCTTGTGACCTTCATTAGGCAATGGTTTCTTAAATACAACACCAAAAGCCCACTGACAAAAGAAGAAAATTAAGGATCTCATCAAAATTAAAAACACTTGTGCTTCAAAAGACACCATCAAAAAAGTGAGACAGCCCACAAAATGGAAGGAAATATTTGCAAATCAAATATTTAAGGGATTTGTATCCAGAATATATAAAGAATTTATAACTCAACAACAAAAAAAATTGCTGTTGAAAATGCAGTCTTCCACCCACTTTGGAAGACAGTCTGGCAGTTTCTTTCAAAGCTAAAATAGACTTACTGTACGATATGGGCATCATGCATCTAGGTATTTACCCAAGTGAGTTGAAAACTTATGTCCACATAAAAACCTGCACATGAATATTTATAGCAGCTTATTTCATAGCTGTCAAAAACTGGAAGCAAGAAAGATGTCCTTCAGTAGGTGAATGGATAAACAAACTGTGGTACATCCATACAATGGAGTGTTATTCAGTTATAAAAGAAATGAGGGAAGTGGATGAACTCCCGCCTACCATATGGAAGGTCCCTGGTTCAGTTCCCGGGTGCCTCCTAAAGAAGACAGTGAGCTGGCCCAATAGGCAAACTGATGCAACAAGATGACGCAACAAGAGACACAAGAAGAAAACCAACAATGAGAGACACAACAAAGCAGGGAATGGAGGTGGCTCAAGTGATTAGGTGCTTCCCTCCCATATCAGAGGTTCCAGGTTCACTTCCCAGTGCCCCCTAAGGAAGCAAAGAAGATAAACAGACACAGCAAGTGCAAATAACGAGGGGGTGGGGAGAAATAAACAAATTAAATTAATCTTTAAAAAAAATGAGCATCAAGCTATGAAAAGACATGGAGGAACCTTAAATGCATATTACTAAGGGAAAGAAGCCATTCTAAAAATGCTACATATGTATGATTTCAACTACATGGCATTTTAGAAAAGGTAGAACTATAGAGACAGTAAAATAATCAAAGGTTGCCGGGAGTTTGGGGGGTGGGAAGGAATGAATAGGTGGAGAACAGGACATTTTTAAGGCAGTGAAATATAATAGTATAATGGTGGATACATAACATGCATTATTCAAAACCCATAGAACTTCACAATACAAAGAGTGAACACTAATATAAACTATGGACTTTAGTTAATAATAATGTAACAATATTGGTTCATCAGTTGTAAATAATGTACCACACTATGCCAGATGTTATAATAGAAGAAATTCTACTTTCTGCACAATTATTCTGTAAACCTAAAACTGCTCTAAAAAGCAAAATCTATTTTTAAAATGACAACTAACCCAGTTTAAAAATGGACAGGGAAGCGGCTGTGGCTCAATCAGTGGGGCTCCCGTTTACCATATGGGGGGCCCCGGGTTCGGTTCCTGGGGCCTCCTGGTGGGGGCGGGCCCGCCCGCGCGGCGTGGTTGGCTGGCCCGGCGAGCGCAGGCAGCAGGGGGGGGGATAGATGAATAAATAAATAAAATCTTTAAAAAAAAAAAAAAAAAAAAAACATAAAAATGGACATTCCCCAAAGATATACAAATGGCTGACAAACACATGAAAAAATGCTTAACATCATTAGCCTTCAGGGAAAGAAAAATAAAACCACAATGAGATACCTACCAGGATGGCTCAAATAAAAAAGAAAGAAAAAAACAAGTGTTAGCGAAGATATGGAGAAATTGGAACTTTCTTATATTGCTGGTGGGAATGTGAAATGGTGCAGCCACTTTGGAAAACAGTTTGGCAGTTCTTCAAAAGGATAATGTTACTATGTGACCCAGCAATTCCACTCCTAGTAAGTAAATTATTGGTTGTCAGGGGCTGATGGGAATGGGGAGGGGCTGCTAATGGGTAGAGGGTTTCTTTTTGGGATGATGAAAATGTTCTAAAACCAGCTAGTGGTGATGATTGCACAACTCTGTGAATATACTAAAAACTCTTCAATTATATACTTTAAAGGGGAGAATTATATCTCAATAGAGCTATTATTTTTAAAAAAGAAAGATATAACCAACTCATAAAAACACAAAAACAAAGACCAAGGAGATGATTGCATTATAAAGTAATATTTAAGTACAGAAACCTAGTAGGAGTTACAAGCAGTAACAATTTAATCCTATAAAAGAAAACCAAAGGTGTGGCCAATGAGCAACTAAATAAACATGCCAAAACATCCTACCCACCCAAATGACACAACAAAGAGCCAAACCCATACAAGGAAAATGTTAAGAAACTTTGAATCAATATGTAGAACAAGATCAGCCCTCAAAACTTTAGGGTATTACATATAAAAATGCAAGAGATATTGAAAAGAGGCTACCATTACAAGAAAAAATTTTCTTTGCTTTTAGTGTCTTTACATATATAGCCAGAAGCAAAATAGTGTGCAAATACAACACCACAAAAAAATTAATAATAACATGCTACACAAATACATATATGGGGGAACAGATGTGGCTCAAGAAGTTGGGTGCCCGTTCTCCCACACGGAAGGTCCTAGATTCAGTTTCCGGTGTCTCCTAAAGAAAGCGAGCAGATGCAACGAGCTAATGCAATGAGCTGATACAATGAGCAGGGAGTAGATGTGGCTCAAATGGTTGGGTACCCACCTCCCACATGGGAAGTCCTGGGTTGGGCTCCCAGTGCTTCCTAAAGAAGACAAGCAGACAACGAACGGACACAACAAGCAGACAACGAGCAGACAGATGAGGGAGCCATGGGGAGGAGGGAATGTCTTTAAAAAACATATGGCTTTGTATTTGCTTGGCAAATAAAAAGCACAATAAATATTTGTTAAATGACTGAATGAGTTTAATTTCATTTTTTTCCCTTCTGAATCACCAGATGGCATGGGTCTTAAGTCCTTTAACTTAAAAGTATATGGACTGAGAGTGACAGAGTTGGACTCAAATAAGTCCTCCCTGCACATGGTCCATCAGTCCCTTCTATTCAAACCTATATGTGATGCTGGAGTTTGTAGGTGTACTTCCAGAGATTGGAGCCTTTGGCCTGCCCATGTGCCAGCTGTGCCTGGAATCTTGGTGGAGCTGCAACTCCTACTCTAAAGCTCAATGGACTCACCCAAGTCACCTGGTGAGGAGACAATGATGGACGGTGGTCATCCCAGGGAATGGAGAGAGCC
Organism: Tolypeutes matacus; assembly: GCA_026826555.1. NCBI lineage: Eukaryota > Metazoa > Chordata > Mammalia > Cingulata > Chlamyphoridae > Tolypeutes > Tolypeutes matacus. The sequence goes on from JAKSZT010054458.1 coordinate 25,997,670, forward strand.
TGCAGCTGCAAGCAGGATAATCCCATCCACCATATCCATGGGATATAAGCCCCCTCTCACTTGGAGGTGGGGTGGACATCACCATCCCAGTCCCCTTAGGATTGGGGGAAAAGCTATGGACTAGAGTGGACTTAATGGTATTCTGTTGTAGACATATTGTGATTCAAGCAATGGAAGAAATTACAACAGTGAGGTGGAGCCAGTGGCCACTGGATGCTTTCGGGACAGGGAAGGGAAAAAGCAGTTGTAATACAGGGGCTTTTTCTGGACTTGGGGATTGTCCTGAGTGGCATTACGACAGATATAGACCATTTTACATCAGCATATAGTGTGCAGAACTGTGTGGGAGAGAGTGTGGTCTACAATGTGAACTATGGTCCATGCTTGGTGGCAAAGCCCCAGGATGTGTATATCCATTGCAGGTGATGTGTCACACTAATGAAAGATGTTTGTGTGGGATGTTGTGGGAGGTGTGGGAGGTGGGGAACATGGGAATCCTTGTAATTTTTGCGTAACATTTATGTAATCTAAGCATCTTTTAAAATATAAAAAAAATTATAAATAAATAAATAAATAAGTATATGGAATTAAAGGTTTATAGCCAGAAGCCTCAAAAAAGAAAAAGCAAGGATAGAGAGGGATATACAGTGAATTTCAAAAGTATCTGCAAAGTTTTTTTCTTAAAATAAAATATTGAGACAAATATGACCAAATTTTAAGATTTTGTAAAGTAGGATGGAGGGTTCAAGTGTGGTGGTTATATCATTCTCCATATTTTCTCTGTGTTTTAACATTTTAATTATGCCTTTTTAAAAACTAAATAAAAAGCACAGTATAGTACATGGTGGTAGCTATAGTTTCTGTTTGCCTAGTGCATGTCACTTGAGGGAATTCCTCCTTATAGTAGATTTCTTACAAAAGTTTCCCCAATTCTTTATACCTCCATCTAGCTATATGCACTGTAATGTGACTTTACAGGTCTTTTAAGAGGTGGTTCCCCATTCCATGAATCTAGGCTGCCTTGGGATTTGCTTTGGCCAATAAAATATGACAGAAATGACCATGTGAGAATTTCAAGTCACACACCTCAAGAGACCTTGTATGATACAGGTTTCTCTCTTGGAAGCTGTATTAGTCTGCCAAGGGGTGCCAATGCAAAATACCAAAAATCTGTTGGCTTTTATAAAGGATATTTATTTGGGGTAAAAGGTTACAGTTATAAGGCCGTAAAAAGTCCAGCTCAAGGTTGCTTTCTTACCAAAGTCAGTTGCCACATGTTGAAGCAAGATGGTCGCGGATCTCTGACTGGTCTCTGCCTTCTCCTCTGGGCTTCCTCTTGCTCTTGAAGCTCCGTGGGCCCAACTTCTTCCTGATCTCAGCTGTAGGCTGGCATCAGGCTTGTCTCTCAGGGCTTCCTATATCAGTCTTGGCTCTCTTCACAAGGTCAGCTGTAAGCTATCAGGCAAAATGGTTCATCTCTTCCTGGGCCTTTGGCTGTTTGAGCCTTCTTTCTGTCACATGGCCAGATCAAAAATGACAAAGCTCTCTCTTCCAGTGTTGTCCATCTGTCTGTGTGAGTGTCCGTGTACATCAGACCTACCAAGGAGACAGGGACTCAACCTGAGTCACGCCTTACTGATGCGGCCTAATCAAAAAATCCTAAAAGCAATCTTAACAAGTAATCTCATCAAAGGCCCCTCCGTTGAATTTAATATAATCAAAGGGTATCACACCCAGAGGAATAGATGAGTTTATAAACATAATCTTTCTTTCTTTGGAATTCATAAATAATCTCAAACTGCCACAGAAGCCTTCCACCACGATGTGAGCAAGCCAAGGCAAGCCTATAGAGAATGAGAAACTGTGAAGGAGAGACCAGTTGCCCCCATAGGCCATTTAGACCAGTCTATAGCAACCTCCCCCCCAACAAGTGAGAACCCAGCGGAGATCAGCAGAGCTACTTATCTGAGCAGCAGCTGACCACAGACACATGAGTGACTCAGCTGAGACCAAAATAGCTGCCTAGGTGACCTGTAAACTCATAAGCAATAAAAAATGTTTAATGTTTTATGTCACTGAGGTTTGTGGTTGTTATACAACATATGCTGGTTTGGAGTCTCTGGAAATCAGTTGCTGAGATAGAGTTAGGAGTGCAAAAACTTTATTAGGGAGTAACACCTGTGAAAGGAACAGGGGAGGAAGAAAGATTGGTTAAGCGGAGCTGTCGTGCCATTACGTGGACCTGACAGAGTCTCTGCCAGCCCAGCAGGAAGTTCCAGAATAAAGAATCCCACTTTTGGTATAAATGGCTGGGCCCTTCAATCACCACCATGATCAATCATTGGCTAGAGGCTGCCCCAGGAAGAGTGCAACCCCAACCACAACCACCTTGCTGAGACTTCAAAAGCAGAGGCACACCATGAAGGAGTGAACAGCTCGAGACTGTCAGTTTTCTACATTCCTTGCATCTGGGCGCCAAGTCCTTTCTTGAAGGGAGATCTCAGTGACACACCTGTGTCTGCCACAGTCCACGCCTTGCACCATGCAAATCTACTTCTCCACATATGTTCGGGTGACAGCTACTCCAAGGCTCTGGTGGCCTGTCTTCCTGGGAGGAAGCTTGGAATAGGGAGGGTAGCCCCTATCATTGAAGTCTGTCTCAGAGTCTCCATTAGCCTCATCATCTCCCTTCTCCACTATCCATTCTAAAGTCCTCTCACCTTCAGCTACTACCTCTTCTTACTTAGTGTGACTCAAACCTTCATTCTTGATGTGTCTAGTAGCCACATCCTTCTCCGGCTAGGATTACTTCACTTGTCCGTTCACAGTTACAATTGGCCAAGAGAGAACCAGGAGATACCCAAGTGAGTCACTTGAGTTCCCCACAAATGCCTCCCTGCCACACTGTGTAAAATCAGCCTTACCTCCTCCTGCTGAGCAGAGTTAATTATCCCTGCAAAGATGGTGTCTCTTTCATCTGCTGGTGCTTGGCCACAAAGAGCTCAAAGTACCCAGGTGGCAGCTAGGGTTTGTACAACTGGACCCTTGCTGTGTCCCCAGGCAAGATTGTGCCCCGTTGACAACAAAGACCTCTAAGCCTGTAGAGCCCAGAAAGTACAACCAAAGTCCCCCAGTGGGTCATTGGGAGTGATGGTAAGCAGGACTGCTCCTGTTTCCACTCCTTGGTTTCCAGATCCATGTATTCTCCTGACAGGAGACATAGCACTATATAAGGTCTCTGAAATGATGTGTATACAGAGTGTATACTACACTCTGGAGAATTATGTACCATTTTTGCAGGGTATTGCATCTGGCGTTGCACTTCAGATACTTCTTCATATATTTGTGTGAAACGAGAGGTAAGAAGCACAATAGATAATAGCTTTTTAAAATAAGTACTAGGGGGTCGGATGTGGCTCAACTGGTTGGGCGTCCGTCTCCCATATGGAGGGACCCGGGTTCGATCCCCGGGACCTCCCGGTAAAAAAAAAATAAAAATAAATAAAATAAAATAAGTACTATTTCATCCATCAAAAACAAATCCATAAACCATGTGAGCATAAAATCCAAATCTCTCAAAGTCACATTCATGGAACAAGCAATTATTATTAGTCCCTCTTTTCAAATGAAAATGAAGCCTATGCTGCAGAATCAAGATCAGGGCTCTCCTCTCAGGAACTGTAGCTTCGGATTCAAAATACACATGGAAAAAAACTGAAAACAACAATAACAAAAACACATGGAAGTGTCATTTCCTGACAGGAGGACATTTTTATTCAAACTTTGGACACATCTGAAAAAGAAAAATATTAGTGGCTTATATACCATGACCTAGAACTTCCATAGATGCCACCAGTTCAAGTTTTAATCCTTTTCCTTTGCCACATTTTTCTTTTTCTTTTTCTTTTTTTTTTTTTTTTTTTTAAAGATTTTATTTATTTATTCATTTATCCCCACCCTTGCTGCTTGTGCTCGTTGGGTCAGCTAACCACGCCGTGCGGGCGGGCCTGCCTTCACCAGGAGGCCCCAGGAACCGAACCTGGGGCCTCCCATATGGTAAACGGGAGCCCTACTGATTGAGCCACAGCCGCTTCCCACATTTTTCTTTTTCCTTATTTCTGTCCACATTTTAACTTTCAAAAATGTCCCTTTCTCCTTCTTTCCATTTATTCTCTTTCTATTTGTCTGCACCTCTTTCTCTTTACTTTACTTGAAACAGTCTTTGGTTTTCTTTATTGTTGTATGCCTCAGTTTCTTCATCTGTAAAATGGGCATAATAATGCTAGCTATCTCACAAGGACATTGTAAAGATTAAAATGAGTTAATATATGTAAAGCACTTAGAACAGTGCCTGGCACATAAGAAGCACCATGAAATATTTGCTATTCATTGAGTACATGCTATGTGTGATGCACTGTGGTAGGTACCGAGGATGTAAGAGTGAATCAGATGCAGTTCTGTCCCTCTAGGAGCTCAGGGTGTGATAAGAGCCATGGGAGAGGTGGCATAGGGTGACAATCATCCCAGTTTGTCCAGAACAGAGGGGATTCCCGGGACACAAGACTTTCAGTGCTAAAACCAGAAAAGTCCTGGGTTAAACCAAGCCAAGTTGGTCACCCTAGAGGTGTGTAAGGTGGGGAGGATATAGGATACAAGAGGGAACATAGGAGAGGCACTGTTTCCCCCAGTATCTGTTTATACATTGGTATTTGGTGATGGAGAATAAAGACTATATTTTCCAGTATACTACGGCACTAGGCATGGGCATGTGACTAAGTTCTGGGCAAGGGGAAATGGTGTGTGCAACTTTAGAGAAATGGAATAAAGGGAAGGTGCATGCCCTTCTTTACCTCTTTCCTTGGTAGACTAGAATTTGGATGTAATGGCTGGAGCCAGAACAGCCATCTTGGACCACAAGGTGGAAGCTGGATCTTCAGGAATTAGATGAAGCCTGGACCCCTGAGGATCATGGAGAAGCTATACCTGCCATAGATCTCATACTTCTAGACTTCATTTATGTGAGAGAGAAATAAACCTCCACTTGTTAAAGCTATGATTATGTGGGGTTTTCTGTCACACAGTTCATGTAATTCAAACTATTACAGACATTAAACTTTGTCTTTAACAGGAAAGTGCTTCAAGCAGAAGAAACAGTATGTGTTAAACTTTGCAAGTGAAGGAGAGTCTGGGATAGCTTCTAATTTTACAATAATTTGGGAAAAGACCTTCCTATTACCAAATACCTCTAATAAATTAAGGGAAATATCTAAGGACTAAAATGAATAATGAGGTAAAACCAGAGTGCTAATAATAGCTGGCACACTTATGGTACTATTCTAAGTGTTTTATATATATATATATATATATATCTTAACTCACTCAATCCTAACAAAAACCCTATGAGGTAGATACTATTTTTATCCCCATTTTATAGATAAGGAAACTGGGGCACATAAAGTTTATGTAAGGTATAATGACAAAGTACAGTGGGTATCCAACCAGAATTCTAGGAAAAGGAAAGAGAAAAGAATTGAGGAAAGTCAACATTCAAAAAGATAATTGCTGAAAATTGTCCAGAACTAATAAAATTTTTCAGAATAATGAAGTACAACAAATCCCAGGTAGGTCTCTGAAGTCATACTAATACAAATACTAACAGTTAGCCTTTATTGAGCACTCTTCCAAGTACATCATATGAATTAACTCATTTAATCTTTACAACACCCTTTGAGAGAGAGTTCCTACCATTATCACCATTTTACAGATAAGGAAACTGAGGCACAGAGCCTACAAGTGATAGAGCCAGGATTCAAACTCAGACAATCTGATTCCAAAGAAATGCACTTTCAAATCACCACTCTGCAGGATCTTCTTTAGGGGAAAGTGATGAGTTTAGGGTATTTAAGTGGAGTGAACCAGGTGGCAGTTAAAGTGATGGGTCTTTTTGCTGTCCAATAGAACTGCCTGTGAGATGGCAGTGTTCTAAATCTGTGCTGTTCGGTGTGGTGGCCACTAGCCACACTGGCTATTGGACAGCTGAAATGTGGCAAGTGTGACTGAGGAACTAAATTTTAAGTTTTACTTAATTTTTATGTGTTGAGTGGCTACCATATTGGACAGCGCAGGTTCAGAGCCTATGAAGAAATATGATCTGAAAACAAATTAACTTACAAATCCCCTTGGCTCCAAATTTAAATAGCTCCCAATTTTAAATGAGAAAAAAATTAACAGAGTGAAGTTGCTTCTTAAGTCAAAATTACCCTTAAATAGCTTTTAAATTGTCTATAAAGAACTGTATGTGTGTTTTGTTTGCATCACCCTGTACAATAATATGTATGTATAATTGTATTAGTCAGCCAAATGGGTGCTGATGCAAAGGATTTTATCAAGGGTATATATCTGGGGTAAAAGCTTACAGGTACAAGGCCCTAAAGAGTCCAACTCAAGGTTACTTCCTTACCAAACTCTGTTGCCACGTTGAAGCAAGATGGCATTCGACGTCTGCGAGGGTTCAGCCTTCCTCTTGCCTCTTAAGGCTCCATGGGTCCAATTTCTTCTGATCTCATCTGTAGGCTGGTATAGGACTCATCTCTCTTCCCACAACTCATTTCTTTCCAGGCACAGCTTCTCTGGTCTCTTTACAAGGTCACCTGTAAACTATCAGGCGGATGGCTCATCTCTCTTCCCAGGGCCTCTGCCATGTGTATGGGGCTGTCTCTCTTCCTTTGAGTTTTTCTCTGTGTGTATCTACTCTGTGTGAGAGTCTGTTTTACTGGCCCACCAAGGGGACAGGGACTCACACTGCATGCTCTCATGACATGGTCTAATCAAAGCCCTAATCTTGATTTAATCAAGTAAATGTAAAGTCTTTGAATTTAAATCAATGAAAGGGTATCATGCCCAGAGAAACAGACTAGTTTACAAATATAATTTCTCTTTTTGGAACTCATAAATAAAATCAAACTGCCACAGTAATATATATAGGAATGTTAAGAGTTAGCAAAGATGAACAGAAACCAGCAAAGGACTGACAAGGAGGATTTAGTGAGCTTGGAGAAGAACCAAGTGATTATCCAGTAGGCCATGTAAAGAATGTCTTGCAAGAATAAGAAAGTACAACTGTATCAGATGGTACTTGTAGCTTATTGAGTGGAATAATAGGGAGTGGGGAGGGGGTTTATTACATACACTTTTAAATTATTTTTTCTCCAATGCTTATAGTAAACTACATACAAGTAAAATGTACGTATGCAAACTCATTCGAAATATATGTTTATATGTGAACTTATATATTTTTAACTTTCTTGAGGTATAAAACATTGTATTAGTTTTCGATTGCTGTGTAACTAATTACCACAAATTTAGCAGCTTAATACAACATCCATTTATTAGCTCACATTTCTGTTGGTTAAAAATCTAGGCAACTGTGTTTTCTGCTTAGGGTCTCACAAAGCCAAAATTAAAGTGTAGGCCAGCCTGGGTTCTGATCTAGGCTGTGGAGAAGCTCCTGCTTCCAAGATCATTCTGAATTCTGTTGGCAGAATTCAGTTGTAGGACTGAAGCTCCCATTTTCTTGCTGGCTGTTAGTCAAGGAGGGCTCTCAGCTCCTGGAAGCTCCCCTTAGGTTCTCTCTACATGGCATCTCCATCTTCCTGCCAGTAATGGCACTTCTCAACCTTCTTCTGCTTGGAATGTCTGACTTTCTCTTCTGCAGTCAGAGAAAATTTGCTGCTTTTAAAGGGCTCATTTTATTATGTTAGGCCCATTAAGAATAATCTCCCTTTTTCCAAATAATGTGGCATAACCACAGTCCTGCCTCCTTTAGAAATCTGTGGTATACAATAGATCCTGAAAACTTTTGTCTATAAATGTGACATTTGATGTCTCTCAAAATTTTATTTCCATTATTTACAAATGTTTTACCAAAATCTTAAGATTCATTTTATCTAAATTTGAAAACGAGATGATGCATTTTTTTTAACACCCTACTCCTGGTTCTTTCCCCCTCTTTTTCCTGTCTTCACTAATGCCCATTTTCATTGGTTATATATACTAACTATTCAACATCACTGAAAACTATTAAGATTTTACATAACCAGAAATATTAAGGATTTTATTATATAGTAAGGATAGTGAAGAAAAGAACAAAGACCTTGTGAATTGTGAAATACATCTGCATGAGCCTCTGGAGGAAGCAGTACTTGTTGCCATTTATTGAATGTCTACTATATGCCAGGCAATGTATCAAGTGCTTTATGTATCTGATCTTATTTTATTCTGGCAGCAAGCTTTTGAGCTATTATCTCAAATAAATTTAAAGAAAAAGGAACAATTTCAAAATAGTTAAATAACTTGACCAAACTCACACAAGTAGCTAGTGACAGGACAGGTCTCTAATCTGAGGCTGACTGGTATATGTTATTTATTCAGTCTGCCAAAGTCAGGCTGGCCTGGGTTCAAATCCCAGTTCTGTCACTTAAAGCATTGCTCAAACTATTTGGAGAGGCAATAATTTAATTCAAAAAGGTTTGCTATAGATGAGAATGAGCATGGCCTTAGCGACACCCTGAGAATACCTGACCTGATGAAACAGAGGCTTCTTATTGGCTGACACCTGTCCATTTTCTAAGGTGTAATTAGTTTGAGAGAAGACAGTGCCAAATTGACTGAGTGACAAGTTTGGAAACCATATGTAGTATATCACTCTCTGACACAGCAATTATATAACCTTCAGAATGAAATAGTTAAAACACTCTAAACTGCACAAATTCTAGTAGTAAAGGATTTCTGAAAGGATAGGCCACGTGCTTCATTAAAACAGAGAGAGGGCCTCTCCCTTTAATTCTGTGAGGTGCTTTTTCTCCTAGCAGCCATAGCATCCTTATCGCATCACTGAATATTCAGGGGGTCAATGAACCTATCACCATGAAGTAAAAATGCGGTTGCCCTGCCCTGAATCCTTGACTAATTACAACTGTGGATATAAAGGACCTATGTTTGTCCCAGGTGACCACACTGACCTCTCACGTCTGCAGACTTGGTAACACATCTTGGGAAATATGTTTGACAGCTCCAGCCAGGCACTGAGTCATCTGATTCCAAATGTCAATATAGTCTCCTCTTCATTGCATTTTTGGCAATTGCTTCCTACTGTGTTACTAGTAAGTTTTATGACATAAAAATTACATGTTATATATAACCTGGCTCAGTTTTTTGGCACTATCTTTTTAGGAGAGGTCTGGGAGTAGAAGAAGAGGGGCACTGAGGTCAGATTCAGATTCAAAGTCCACCGGCAGGAACGCATGGAGAAGTGTACACGGCACCTGCACAGATGGTGATTTGAACCAGTTATTACTCCCCTGCTTTCCAAAAAAAAACTAAATATACTCCATTTCCCTCCTTTTAATTTATTGACTTTTTAATTTTATGTATGAATAGTATTTTCAGAATAAAAAGACAAATCTTTGTTCATATAAACCACTGCATTTTGTATTTTTCATTCTCAAACCTAGCCCTATATATCTTAGCATAACGGTTATCCCTTATACTAAGGTAAGTGACATTGGATCAACCTATATCCCTCTTTACCTACATGGCAGCTTAATTATTAGTTGGATCCAACAATAATTCAAAACAAATTAGTTTTAGTTTTTAGGAGTACAAATTTTCTTCTCACCTGACAAATTAATCTCAGCTGTATCACTGTATCGCAGATAACCCCATAAATGGGAGAAAATATTGATATCATTCTGGGGGAAAAAGGAGGGGAAATGTAGGCTTTCTCATATAGTCTACCACAATGCAGACATGTTTCAAAGATATCCTTTCAGGTTTGTATGAATAGAAATTTATGTACATGTGAAGCTTGTGTAGCTACAAAAGATAAAGCCAAAGATGAATAGAGCCTGAGAATGAGAAAGGAGTAAAATCAACTCTGATCTATACTTGGGTGTCCTGGAATCCTTGCCTTCATTTTCTTACTAAAAAATGAAAGAGGGAAGTGGATAGAAAGAATTTAGTTACATGAGACTATTGTGAAATTAAATGCTCTAAGAATATTCCACAAAGACTTTGAAGAGGTGCCTGGAGCATTAATTCAAAGTAAAAATGGCAGAGACAAGTGGCTGATTACATAAGTCTATATTGTGTTTCTAAGTCCTGTTATGTCTGTCAGTGGCAATGATAACTACACTAAAACTAAGGCCTAAAAGCTGCCTGAAGCATAAAAATGCCTCTGTAGCACAACCTATAATAATTTTGTGGCTTAAGGAAGAAACATATTCCAATCAAAAAGAAAGCCATCACAACAACTTTTAAAACATCTTTTGTCTATCTTAGAATCTCTCAGCAAAATTTGTTGAATTGATTATCTATGCAAAAAGTGAACATGGAAAGAATAAATAAAAGTGTGGGAAATTTATGCTTGTTTCTGATTACCAAAAATCTCAGATTCTGAGGCAGCGGCAGCCATTCCATTTACAAGTAACTGTACAGAAATCAAATCACCATTATCTCAGCTATTTGAGAGTATTTGACAGAGTATTCACTAGGATTTAATCCCAACACTGAAATTCTCCCCAACTTAAAAAGAGTTCCTCCAAATCAGGGATTCTTGGCCCGAGGTCCATGAATAAGCTTCAGGGCAGTACATAAAATCATATGATAAAGTATGTGAAGATATGGATTTTATATTCGTTCATGTGGAGAGAATGTGTACTTTTTATCAGATTTGCAAAAGGCCTAGTGAATTTTTTTAAGTCAAGAACAACTATTTTTTGGCCCTGAAACAATGGAACCATATGATTATTTCTGTTTTAAGGCTTTGCTTTAACAAATCCTACAAGGCCATATTTGATACATAAGACATTTGAATATTACTTTTCTACCCACCATTAGTGGTATTAGTGGTACCACTAATACCAGTCACTCTCTCTTTCTCTTATAAATGGTCTGCAATACAGTACAATATTGTTGGGTTTTTATCCTCTCATTTTCCCCAAAATATCAAGCAACTTCTCCTTACAATAAATCCTGTTAATATTTTTCTCACTCCTTGATCATAATATCCCAGTGCCCTTCTTAGTGAACATTGGTTGTGACTATGTGAGTATACCTCAGCATTTCATTAGGGTGAGTCATTCCACAACCCTCAGAATTTTCATTCATTTAGGATTTAATAAATTAACTACAAAAATATTTTTCTAAGGGAAGTATTTTTTTCATTCTCTTCTCTCTCTTACAGTCTCTGTCTTCTTTTCAGACACAGGCTAATCTTAAGAAAAAATGTGGCACCTCAGTGATATTTCTGATAGAACTGAGGAGGAACAGAAGGGAAAATATTGTTTTAATGCTAATAATAATAGTTTGTCTTTACAGATCAACTTTCTTCCAGATTATTCCATATACTCTTGCTTTTATTATTTCTTTAATTGTCAAATTATAGTATGATGGATAAGATCTCAGGTTTTGGTGTTATTGGTTTTGAATCCAAATCGTCCACTTACTAGCCATGTGACTTACTTTCCAATGTGAAAATTGTAAATTTTCTTAACTTCTCCGAGCTCAAGTTTTTTCATCTGAAAACTGAGCCTAACAATATAGTGCCTACATCATAAGTTAGTAGGAAGATTTAAATAAGAAAATAGATATAAAGTACAGGGTCTGGTATGTAGAAATGTTTATTAAGAGGTAGCTAAGTTTAATTTTTTTTTTTTGAGGTACCAGAGGCTAGGGTTTGAACCCAGGACCTTGTATGTGGGAAGCTGGTGCTGAACCACTGAGCCACATCAGCTTCCCTGAGTAGTTTTTTTCATTTGTTTTGCTTGTTGTTAATTTTTTTGTTTTTTCAGGAGGCACTGGAACTGAACTTGGGACCTCCCATGAGGGAAGCATGAGCTCAATCACTTGAGCTACATCCACTCCTTAAATTTAATTTCCTCCTGGTGTGGGACATGACTCCCAGTAATGAGCCTTCCTGGCACCGAGGGATTACTACCAAGTACCAACTAGCAATACAACTGGAAAAATACCTTGACCAAAAGGGGGAAAGGTTAAAGACAATGAGTTTATATGGCTAAAAGACTTCAAAGTGAGTTGGGAGGTCATTCCAGACATTACACTTATGCATGTCTCATCAGGATCTCATTGACTGCCACAGTAAATATTGCCTCAAATAGCAGGACTCATGAGTGCTCCAGAGACATCCAGACACTATAGGCAGAGCTGACAGCTCAGGAGTTTGGCAACCTGTCAGTGGGCCCTACTTTGGAATTTATGCTTCCCAGTGTGACAGAGTTGGACTTAGTTGTGGTTTTCCTACACATGGACTTACCCAGGACAACAAACAATGAAATGATGACGGACAACGACCATGCCAAGGAACAGAGAGAGTCTACAACTGCAAGCAAGATAGTCCCATCCATCTGCCCCATGGGATCTAAGCCCCCTCTCAATTAGAGGCAGAGTGGGCATCACTATCCCAGAATCCTCTGGATTGGGGAATGAACAATGGACTAGAGCAGACTTACTGTTATTCTACTATAGACTTATAGCTATTCTAGCAATGGAAAAACTTTTATCATTGATGTGGAGGCAGTGGCCGCTGGAGGTTCTGAGGGGAGAGAGAGGGGAAAAATAGGTGTAATATGGGGGCATTTTCGAGACATTGGAATTGTCTTGATTGACATTGCAATGACAGATACAGGCCATTATACATCTTGTCATAACTTACAAAATTGTGCGGGAGAGAGTTTAAACGATAATGTTTAAAGAGTTAAACTATAATGTAAACTATAATCCAAACTTAGTGGCAATGCTCCAACATGTGTTCATCAATTTTAACAAACGTTCCACACTAATGAAGGATGTTGTTAATGTTGGAAAGTGTGGGAGGGGTAGGAATTGGGGAATATGGAAATCCCCTACATTTTTAATGTATCATTTATATAATCTAAGTATCTTTAAAAAAAAAAAAAACTAAAACAAACAAAAAAACATCATATATGTCATAATTAAAGACAGGTCTTGTCAAGAAGGCCAGGCCCAAGAGACTACTATATAAAAAATTAACCATGGTGGCCCTGACAGTGGTGGGTTGGACAGCAGGCAAGAGAGAGAACAAGGTCTAAGACAAGATGTTCAGAGTTCCACTTCAGAGGAACACACCTTTAGATGGTGGAGATCTAGCTTGAATAACCAGAGTTCAAATTTACCACCCATTCTAACCACTCTCAAGAAATTTAAGGAATCTCAAGTAACTAATGTATTGGAAGGCTTTGTTTACGAAAAGAAGGTGCACCACTGCCAAAAATAACAGTAATAAAATATCTATATCATTGCCTTAGGGATTTATACTATCCTCCCTTAACTCCATTATACAGCCTGCATTTTAGAGCTGATTCTTGCTCTCTGTTTGCCCTTCTGACCTGATGTTCAGAGAGACTTGCTAACCTAGATCGACTCACTCAGAAATTGGATTATGCTTCATCTTTGCTCCACATTCCCTCTCACATTTTGGCCCTGACACTCAAAATCTCAACTTGGGCCAGAGGCTCAGTCTTTAATTCATGCGGGAGGAGGTAAAAAGATGGCTAAGAAAAAGTACTGGATTTGGAGATAGAAAAATTGGACTTAAGTCCAAGTTGTGACTCTAATGAGCAGTGTGGCATTGGATAACATTTCGTATTTATTGAGTTCTTAATAAAGGAAATCACATTTAATCCTCACAAAACCCTGAGGTAAATTATATTACTATCTCCATTTTAGAGTTAAGGGGACCAAGGCACAGGGAGGTTAAATATGTTGCCTGAGGTAACAAGGCTAGAAGTAGCAGAACTATTACTCAATTTCAGGCACTTCAGACCCCTAACCAATATGCTACAGTGCTTCATGTCACAGAACATCTCATGGAGACAGAAATATTTATAAAGCCAATCTTCATGGGGAAAGGGGTTGTGAGCATAAAACACTATCAAATATTAAAAATGAAAATGTGATATGGACCCTCTATTAATCAAATGCAAAGCATTCCCTTTTTTTTTTTTCTTTATTTTGAGGTACCAGGGGCAGGGGATTGAACCTGGGACCTTATATGTGCTAAGTCAGCGCTGAAATGCTGAGCCACATATGCTTCCCTGAGTTGGCTTTTTCATTTGTTTTGCTTGTTGTTTGTTTTTGTTTTTTCAGGAGGCACCAGGAACCAAATCTGGGCCCTTCCATGTGGAAGGTGGGAGCTCAACTGCTTGAGCCACATCTGCTCCCCAGGCATTCCTTTTTATAATAATTTTCTCTTTATCAGTTTTAACTTTTTCAGTATTTTTGCTACTCAGAAACCATAGTTCTTTATTGCTCTTTTTTCTACCTTTAAAAAAATAGATTCTTTGCATATAAAATTTATACATCCATTTTCCTCCCAAGTCCCTTGCTCTGATACATTTAGAGATAATGTCACCATTCTCTCTATATCTTCTGCTGTGGGAATATTCTTTTCTGCCTCATATCTTTCTAGTGGTATGAAACATCAATTTGTTATATAATGCATCCCATAAGACATCTCTGCTTTATCCCAGTTTTTAAATTTTTCCAGGTCCCTTAATACTTTTTTAAATGTCTCAAACATTATTTAATAAGTGTTTTTATTATATAAGCTGTCGACCTCCTTCAATATTTCTTGGTGCTATGCACTCTTGATTTCCAGAATTAGGCCACCAAACAAGGTTAGGGTTCTGAAGGAAATGGGGAGTCCAGAGACACATACTGGGCCAGCAGCCTTATAAATTGTAACCACTATTAGCAGAGGTCAAAAAGATCCCCAAAGATGGAACCACCTGCATATACATAACCAAAGTAAAACAAATGGCACTAGGTTGATCTTCTTCATCCCTCTCCCTAAAAGAATACACCAAATATTCTCACAACCTGCTTGATAGTTTTAATATTATTCTGTTCCTCCTTTTCTGACATTTTTGGGACTTTTCGTTATGAGGTGCTATGGTTTTATCTTACTTTTTAAATGTATTTTAAGCATTTACTCTTTTTCTCCATTTTTATCAGAATGAAAATATCTTAACAACTATGTTAAAACTGCATTATGAGGGAGTGGAAGTAGCTCAAGTGTAAGAGTGCCTGCTTCCCATGTACTAGGTCCTGGATTCAATTCCTGGTACCACTTAAAACAACAACAACAAACTGCATTATGATCATCCTTTTCCTTCTTTATATTTCCTTTAATCTAAACTTTGTTTTTCTGGTAGGGGACTTCAGACTACCCATGGAGTGGCAGGATAACATTAGTAGCTCTATCATTTTAATTCTTTACCACCCCTCCCATGAGCATGAAACTATTCTTTCAGTGATTTGTAGAGTCTTATAAATTTTTAAAAAGCTTTTTATTAAAATATACCTAAGGCACTAGAAATGTCCACATATCATAAATATGAATCTTAATGAATTATAACAAAGCGATCTGTCTCAAGTCACTACTAACAAAGTCAAGAAAAAGTATTTCCCAGCATCCTAGAAGTCCAAACTCTTCACACTTACTACCCTGCTTTCTTCCATGAAAGTAACTTCTATCCTAACTTCTTTTTTTTTTTTTTTAAAGATTTTATTTTTATTTATTTATTTATCCCCCCCTTGCTGCTTGTGCTCTCTGGGTCAGCTAACCATGCCGTGTGGGCGGGCTTGCCTTCACTAGGAGGCCCCGGGAACCGAACCCGGGGCCTCCCATATGGTAAACGGGAGCCCTACTGATTGAGCCACAGCCGCTTCCCTATCCTAACTTCTAATACTATGAATTACTAGGGACTGTTATTGAACTTTGTATAAATGCTTGAGGAGATGAAGGAAAATACAGAGAAAGAACTAAAGGATATCAAGAAAATAATGAATGAGCAATATGAGAACTTTAGTAAAGAGAAATTTTAAAAAGAAACCAAACATAACTACTGGAATTGAAGACCACTGTGACATTTTGAATTTGGTGAATTCCCATAAAAGATTATGTTTTTGAACTAATCCATTCCTGTGGGTGTGAGAATCTTATGATTGCATTAAGTTCAGTTATGGGGCCTTTTATTGGATCACTTGATTGGATCATTTTAGGGCTTTTGATTGGACTGTCAGTGAGGTGTGACACAGGTCCTCCCCCTTGCTGGGACTTATATGAATGAAGACCCAGAGCGAAAGAGGACCCAGAAAAAGGAACTCTGCCATTTTTCACCTGGCCATGTGAGAGAGAGAGACCTTGAGGATCACTAGCAGCCAAAGCTGAAGCACAAAGCCCCCAAGAGGTTGGGTCCATGGAACAGCTCAAGACTGAAAAGATGGTGAGCCTGGAAGGGAAGGACCTCAGCAGAGCCATCTTTCTTTACCACTTGGCAGGACACAAGGATTACCATTAGCTGACTTTGGTGAGAAAGCATCTCTGATGGTGCCTTGATTGGGACATTTCATGGCCTTGGACTGTAAGCTTTTACCCTAACAAGTTTCCTATTGTAAAAGCCAACCAATTTCTGTTACTTTGCATCAGCATCCCTGTGGCAAGCTAAGACAACACAATAAGTGAAATGAAAAATTCCCAGGAGAATTTCAAGAGCAGATTGGAGCTGGCAGAAGAAAGAATCAGTGAGCTCAAACACAAGACACTTGAAACAAGTTAGGCAGAGGAGCAGAAAGACAAAAGGATTATTAAAATAAAAATACCCTAAGACATCTTTGGGATACCATCAAGCATACCAATATATACATTATGGGAGTTCCAAGAGAAGAAAGAGAAGAAGAGGGAAAGGGAATATTCAAAGAAATAATGACAGAGAACTTCCCAAACAAAACAAAAGATGTGAATAAGCACATCCAAGAAGCCCAGAGAATGCTAAAGAGGATAAACATGAAGAAAAACACACCCTGTCATATTTTGATCACACTATTGAATGTAAAGGACAAGGAAAGAGTTCTAAAAGCTGCAAGAGAAAAGCAACATGTGACGTACAAGGGAGTGACAATCAGATTGAATGCTATTTCACTTCAGAAACCATAGAAGGCAAGAAAGTAGTTGGTTGAATTACTTAAAAGTACTGGAAGAAAACAACTGCCAGCCAAGAATTTTATATCCACAGAGACTTTCTTTCAAGAGTGAGAGAAAGATTCAGACATTCTCAGATAAACTAAAGCTGAGAGAGTTCATCACTGCTAGGTCTGACTTAGAAACAATACTAAAGAAAAGGACACTATACAGTGCTTCAAATCATCATAAAGAAATAAGACCTATGGTAAAGGTAACCATTTGGGTAATTTTAAATGCTAGTATTATTGTTGTATCTTATTTGCTATGTAACTCTACTTCTTCCTACAGGTACAAAAATGCAAATGCATAAAACATTATAATAAATCTATGGTTTTGGACATACAATGTACAAAGATATAATGTTAACAAGTACAAAAAAGGTGGGGAAAGAGAGGTATAGGAAAAGTATATGTTTATGCTATTTAAGTTAAGTTGGTATCAAACCAAATATAATTGTTATATACTTAGGATCTTAAATTTTAACCCCATGGTAACCACAAGGATAATAAATAAAAAAATATACCCAGATAGAAAGAAGAAGTCACTCAATATGGTACAACAAACAAAAAAGCAAATGAATATAAAAGCAGGCATTAACAGAAGTGAGGGACAAAAAAAACATATAAGACTTACAAACGTTAAATAGCAAAATGGCAGAACAAAGTCTGGTGTTACCATAGTGACTTTAAATGAAAATGAATTAAACTATCCAGTCAAAAGGGATGGACTGGCAAATGGATAAAAAGCATGTTGCAACTATATGCTGTCTATAAGAGATTCACCCTAAATATAAAGATACAAGTAAGTTGAAAGTGAACAGATGGAAAAAATATACCATACAAGTACCAAAACAGAGCTGGGGTAACCACACTAATATCAGATAAAATAGACTTTAAGTCAAAAAAGGTTACAAAGGGAAAGGACAGTCATTATATATTGATAAAGTGGACACTTCAACAAGAGGATGTAATAATTACAAATATATAGCAATGAACAACAGAGTCCCAAAAGATGTGAAGCCAATACTGACAAAATTGAAGGGAGAAATTGACGGTTCTACATTAATAGTAGGAGACTTTAATACACCATTTTCAATAGTGAATAGAACATCTAGTCAGAAGATCAGTAAGGAAATACAAGACTTGAGTGATTCTCTAAACCAACTAGAACTAACAGACATCTAAAGAACACTGCACCAAAGAAAAACAGAATACACATTCTTCTCAAGTATACATGAATCATTCTCCAAGATAAATCATTTGTTAGGTCACAAAATAAGTCTCAAAAAATTCAAATATATTGAACTCATACAATGTATATTCTCCAACCACAACACAATGAAGCTAGAAAACAGTAACAGAGGTAGAAATTAAAAATTCACAAATATTTGGAAATTAAACAACAAAACCTTAAACAACCAATGGGTTAAACAGGAAATCAGAAGGGAAATTAGGAAATACCTTGAGGAAAATGAAAAATGAAAATACAACATATAAAAACTAATGTGGGGAGTGGATGTGGCTCAAGCAGTTAAGCACCTGCTTCCCACATGGGGGGTCCCAATGCCTCCTAAAACACACACACACACACACACACACACAATGAGCGAAACAAACAAAAACACCAACTCAGTGTTGCCAATGTGGCTCAGTGGTTGAGCACTGGCTTCCCACATACAGGGTCCTGGGTTCATTCCCCAGCCCCCGGTATCTCAAAAACAAAACAAACAGAAAACACCATAAACTTATGGGATGCAGCTAAAGCAGTGCTGAGGGAGAAATTTATAGCTCTATGTGCTTACATTAAAATGGAAGAAAAGCTTCAAATCAGAGAACCAACCTCAAAACTGGAAGAACTAAAAAAAGACGAGCAAACTAAACCCAAAGCAAGCAGAAGGAAGGAAATAACAAAGATTACAGCAGAGATAAACAGAACAGAAAACAAACAAAAAACAATAGTGAGTATCAACAAAACCAAAAGTTGGTTCTTTTAAAAGATCAATTAAATCGACAAAACTGTAGTCTGACAAAGAATAAGAGAGGGGATACAAATAATGAAAATAAAAAATGAAAAGGGGGACATTACTACCAACCTTATTGATAGAAATGACTACAAGAGCAACGTAAGCCAACAAATTAGATAACCTAGATGAAATAGATAAATTCTTAGAAACACAAAAGCTACCTACACCGACTCAAGAAGAAATAGAAGATCTCAGCAAACCAATTACTGGTAAAGTGATTGAATCAGTAATCAAAAACCTCCCAAAAAAGAAAAGTTCAGGACCAGGTGGCTTCACATTCCAGGAGACCTAACTCCAATTTTTTCAGACTCCTCCAAAAAATTAAAGTGGAAGGAACACTCCTACTTCATTCTATGAGACAAAGATCAACCTCATACCAAAGCAGATAAAGATACTAAAAGAAAACTACTGACCAATACCTCTGTGGCAGTTTGAGATTACTTTATGAACCCCCAAAAGAGAAAAATTATGTTTTTAAACTACTCTATTCCTGTGGGTGTGGTACCCTTTGATTGCATTAAATTCAGTTGAGGGTCCTTTGATTAGATTACTTGATAAGATCACTTTAGGGCTTTTGATTAGACCACATCAGTGGGGCATGATTCATGTTGAGTCTCTGTCCTCTTGCTGGATCTGATAAAAATGGAGACACACAAATAGAGAGAGACACACACACAGAGACACAAGAAAAGGAAGCACTGTTTTTGACTCTGCCATCTGAGAGAACACTAGAGGATCACTTAAGCACAAAGCCCCCAAGAGGCTGGGCCCACGGAGGAGCTCAAGAGGAGCCAAGGCCTGCTATATGCCTGATAGCTTACAGCCGAACTCTAGAAGAAAACAGAGACTGAGAGAGGAGGCCCAGTAAGAGACAAGCCCTATGCCAGGTTTGCCTACAGCTGCAGAAAGGCAGAGACCTCAGCAGAGATCAGTGGCCATCTTGCTTCCCATTGTTACAGCTGACTTTGGTGAGAAAGTACCTCTTATGGAGATTTCACATCCTTGGAACTGTAAGCTTTTACCACAAATAAATCCCCTTTATAAAAGCCAACACATTTCTAGTACTTTGCCTCAGCAGCCCTTTAGCAAACTAAAACAACCTCTTACAAATATAGTTACAAAAATCCTCAATAAAATAATAGCAAAACAAATCCAACTGCATATTTAAAGAATTATGCAGCATGATCAAGTGGGATTTATTCCTGGTAGACAAGGTTGGTTCAACATAAGAAAATCAATTAGGGGGGTGGATGTGGCTCAAGTGGTTGGGTGTCCGTCTCCCATATGGAGGGACCTGGGTTCAATCCCCAGGACCTCCCGGTAAAATAAAGAAAAATATAGAAGGCTCATGGGCATGCCAAGGCCTGCCAAGCCATGAAGCAAGATGATGATGTAACAGGAAAGAGACACAAGGGAGAGCCAAGACGAGACATGCCAGAAAACCAGGAACTGAGGTGGCACAGGTGGCAGAATACCTCTCCCACATCGCGGTCCCCAGGATCGGGTCCTGGTGTAGACAGGAGGAGAAGGATGAGAAGAGAGGGCAGGAAACAGACACACAGAATTGCCCAGCAAATGGACACAAAAACAACAAGTGGGGGGTGGGGTGGGCGGCACTAAATAGATAAAGTAAATAAATAAAACTAAATCTTAAAAAAAAATCAATTAGTGTAATATACCACATTAACACAATGGAGGGAAAAAAACCACATGATAATCTTAATTAATGCAGAAAAGGAATTTGACAAAACCAAGCACAACTTCTTGATAAAATCACTTAAAACACTAGCAATAGAAGGAAACTTCCTCAACATCAGAAAAAGGCATATATGATTAGCCCACAGGGTTAATATCCTACTTAATGGCAAAAGACTGAAAGCTTTCCCTCTAAGATCAGGAACAAGACAAGGATATCAACTGTCACCACTGTTATTAAACATTATACTGGAAGTACTAGCCATAGCAATTAGGCAAGAAGAAGAAAAAAAGTCATCCAATTGGAAAGGAAGAAGTAAAACATTCTTTATGTGCAAATTATATGATCTGTGGCAGTTTGAAATTATTTATGAATTCCAAAAAAAGAGATCATATTTGTAAACTGGTCTGTTCCTCTGGATGTGATCCCCTTTGATTGTATTAGATTCAGCAGAGATGTCTTTGATTAAATTAAGTTAAGATGAGGGTTTTGATTCAACTACACCAATAGGGATTAACTCAGGGTTGAGTCCCCACCCCCTTGGTGGGCTATATAAATGGATACTCACACAGAAGAAGACATGGAAGAGGACAGAACTTGGTCATTTCAGTCCTGCCATGTGACAGAAAGGAGAAGGCTCAAACAGCTAAAACCCCAGGAAAAGAGATGAACCCTATGCCAGCCTGTAGCTGAACCCACACAGAGATCAGCAACCATCTTGCTTTAACTCATGGCAACTGACTTTAATGAGAAAGGAATCTTGAGTTGGACTCTTCAGGGCCTTGTAATAGTATACTTTTACCCCATATATATACCCTTTATAAAAGCCAATAGATATCTGGTACTTTGCATCCATACCCCTTTTGGCTAACTAATACATGATCCTATATACTTAAATCCTGAAAAATCCACAAAAAAGCTTCTAGAGGTAATAAATGAATTCAGCAAAGTGGTGAGGTATAATATAAACACCCCAAAACAAATAGTGTTTCTATATACAAGCAATGAACAGTCAGAAGAAGAAAATTCTATTCACATAGCATCTAAAGGAATTAAATATCTAGGAATAAATCTTACCAAGGGTGTAAGGACTTGTACACAGAAAACTACAAAACATTGCTAAAATAAATCCAAAAAAACCTAAACAAAAGGAAGGACATTCCGTGTTCATGGATTGGAAGACCAAACATCATTAAGATGTCAATCACACCCAAAGCAATTTATAGAGTCAATGCAACTCCAATCAAAATTTTGACAACCTTCTTAGCAGAAAAGGAAAAGCCAATCATCAAATTTACATGGAAGGGAAAGGGTCTCTGAATAGCTAAAACCATCTTGAAAAAGAAAGTTTAATTTGTAGGAGTCATGCTTCCTGATCCTAAAACTTATTACAAAGCCATAGTATCAAAACATCATGGAGGGAGCAGATGTAGCTCAGTTGTTGGGTGTCCGCTTCCCTTGTACCAGGTCCCAGGTTCAAGCCCCAGTACCTCCTAAAACAAACAAACAAAAGCACCAACTCTCATTGGGGAGCAGATGTAGCTCAGTGGTTAAGCACCTGCTTCCCATGTACGAAGTCCTGAGTTCAATCCCTGATATCTCCTTAAAAAAAACAACAAAAAAACCCAGCACAGTACTGGCACAAGGACAGACATACAGATGAAAGGAATGAAATTGAGAGCTCAGAGATCAACCCTCACATTTATAGCCAACTGATTTCTACAAGTGGACAAAGACCATTTGGGAAAAAAACAGTCTCTTCAACAAATGGTGCTAGGATAACTGGAAATCCACATGCAAAAGAATGAATGTGGATCCCTACCTCTCACCATATGCAAAAATTAATTAAAAACGAATCAACAACCTAAATGTAGGAGCTAATACTATAAAACTCTCACAAGAAAACATAAGGAAATATCTTCAGGACATCGTAGTAGGCAATGGATTTTTATACCAAATACACAGGCAACAAAAGAAACAATGTATCAAAGAACATTATCAAGAAAGTAAAAGACAACCTGCAGAATGGGGGAGAAATACTTGGAAACCATATATCTGATATAAGCTAAATATAAAGAACATATAAAGAACACCTACTACTCAACAACAAAAGACAACCAAATTGACCAAGGATTTGAATAGACATTTTTCCAAAAAAGATATTCAAATGGCTAATAAATATATGAAAACATGCTCAATATCATTAGCCATTAGAGCAATGCAAATTAAAACTACAATGAGATACCACTTCACACACACTAGGATGACTATTATTTAAAAATAGTAAGTACTGGCAAGGACTCAGAAAAATAGAAATCTTTGTACATTGTTGGTCAGAATGTAAAATTGTGCAGTCACTGTGGAAAACTGTTAACAGAAAGTCAAACATAGAGTTACCTTGTGACCCAGCAATTCCACATTTAAGTATAATCTCAATAAGAACGGAAAGTTGGGATTGTACCTATATTTGTACACCATTGTTCATAGCAGCATTATTCACAAAAGCCAAAAAGTAGAAACAACCCAAGTGTCCTTCGACAGATTAATGGATGAACGAAATGTGGCATATCCATACAATGGAGTATTACTCAGCCATAAAAAGAAGTGAAGTGCTGGTACATGCTATGACATGGATGAGCCTTGAACTCATCGTGTTAAGTGAACTAAGTTGGACACAAAAAGACAAATATTGTTTGATTTCTTTTATATGAAATACTTAAAGTAAGCAAATTCATGGAGACAGAATGCAGAATAGTGGTTTTCAGGGGCAGGGGTAGGAGGGAATGGGAGATATTGCTAACTGAGAATGAATCTGGGTTTGGGATGATGAAAATAGTCTGAAAATAGTATCGAAAGTTACACGGTTTGTCAATGTACTTATTGTCAAAGAATTGTCCACTTAAAATGGTTAAAATGGTTTTTATGTTATGTATATATTTACCACAATTAAAAATAAATAATGTTTCAAATTGTACCAGGCTAGAGAGGAAGAGAAAAGCACTAATAGGGGCAGGGAAGGTGTCAGTCAATAGCCAGGGGAACTGAAATACAGGGATCCTTCACTGGACACCAGACAGAGCCCTAAGCAATAAAGGAAGATATTGTATGCTATGGATGCAGAGAAGAGGAGTGAAAAAAAAAGGCCAGGAGTCTTTGGATCCATTCTTAGGAATGCTGGGGTTGACCTTGCGGGGCCTGGACTTTTATCAGACAAAACTTTCCTGTGGTCCTCCTTTCCCGTGTTAGCTTGCCTGCTCCCCTGCATGGAAGCACCCCTGAATAAGACCACGAGCTGGTCTCCGACTGTGCCCTGAGCTGACC
>JAKSZT010054458.1:26022301-26056735 GCA_026826555.1 Tolypeutes matacus
AAAAAAAAAAAAAAAAAAAAAAAAAAAAAAAAATCTTGGCATCATCCTTGAGACTTCTTTTTCTTTCATACCTCACATCTAATCCATCAGCAAATCTTGATGGTTCTACCTTCAAAATGTAACCAGAATCTGACAACTTCTCCCTACTTCTGCCTTTACATCTCTGGTTCAAAGCCACTGTCACCTCCTGCCCAAATTATTGCAATAGTTTCCTAACTGGTCTCCCTCCTTTAATTGTTGACCATTCTCAACCCAGGAGCCAGTGTGATCCATAAAACTTTTTAAGTCCTATCAAAATCCTCTCATTTTACTAAGAATAAAAGCCAAAGTCCTCACACACCCTACAAGGGCCTACATGACCTGGTACCTTTCCCTACCTGACCTCATATCCTACCTCTAGAGCCCTTCACACACTCTGTTCTAGCCTCAACATTTCTGAAATGCCCCCAAACACACTCGTACTTCAGGGCCTTTGTAACTGCTGTTGTCTGTGCTCAGACCCTGTGGCAGTTTGAAGCTTTTGTGGAACCCAGAAAACCATGTCTTTAGGGCTAATCCATTCCTGTGCCAGTAAACCTATTGTAGGGGGTACCTTTTGTTAAATCACTTCAGTTAAGGGCCTTTGATTAGATTGTATGACCAAGGGTGAGTCTTAATCCTCTTATCAGAGTCCTTCATAAATGGAGGAAGAAAAAGCCACAGGTACAGAAAAAAGCTGCAGGGACAGAGAGGAACCCAGAAGCTGAGGGAGAAGGCCCCAGGAGCCAGAAGCTGAAATCACCAGAACACAGAAGTTGAGAGGAAGCCACTTTAGTCAGAAGCTGAAAGCAACAAGGCACAGAGGACATGAGAGAGAAGAGCAGCCACCATGTACTTGATGGCCCACAGATGTAACTCGGGGAGAAAACATCTGATGATGCCTTAATTTGGAAATCTTCACAGTCTCAGAACTGTAAGCTTTTTTTTTTTTTTCAATCCCCCCACCCCAGATGGCTCCCTGCTCATCTGTCTGCTCGTTGTCTGCTTGTTGTGTCTGCTTGTCTTCTTTAGGAGACACTGGGAACCAAACCTGGGACCTCCCATGTGGGAGGCGGGTGCCCAACTGCTTGAGCCACATCCATTCCCTGCTCACCGTGTCTGCTCATTCGTCAGCTCATTGCATCTGCTATTCTTCTTTAGGAGGCACCAGAAACCAAACCCATGTCCTTCCATGTGGGAGGCAGGTGTCCAACTGCTTGAGCCACATCTGCTCCCCAGAACTGTCAACTTTTAAGTTAATAAATCCCCATTGTAAAAGTCAACCCATTTCTGGTATATTGCTTTGGCAGCATTTAGCAAACTAAAACAGATCCTCCTTCCCTCAGTTACCCACCTGGCTCATTTTCTCTCTTTCTTTGGGGCCTCTGCTCAAAAATCACCTCAGTGATACCCCCCTTGACCACCCTGTTTAAAAGTAATGCCCTACCTCCAGCATCCCTATCCTCAGCTAAGCCCTTGTAGCAACCTGACCTACAGCTATACTACAAGCTCCATGAGGGCAGGGCTTTTTCTCTGTTGTTTACACCTCTATTTCCTGCATATTGAACAGTAGCTGGCATGGGCACTGTTAAATATTTGTTGAATAAATGAATGATGTCTCCTGGACTTGGGAAGCTGTTGTGGAATAGAGAGAAAGATTACTGAATGATGAATGAGGAGATTTGGGTTTGAATCTGATTACTAGACTAGATAGAAGCAACTCCCAACTTTCCTACGCACAGTATCACACAATTAGTCAAGTCCCTTAACCACCAAGGGCCTCAGTTTCCTCATCTAAAAAATCAGAATGAAAACATGCTGCCCTCAAGGGGTCACTGTGAGGAAGAAAATGTTAGGCATATGTAAAACTGTCAAGCTTTTATAGCATATCACATCACATATGTTAAACTATTTAGACTCAATCTGACATTTCTACATGATAGTTTATTCATAAACCAAATAGTTTATTTGTAAACCAAAAGACAACTTGGCTTATAACAGAGTTCAACCACCCTCTCCCCTCCAGGGTTTATAATTGTCTATTATATTGTAAATTGTACCCATTAGTAACCTATAAATGCTAACCTATGAGCCGTTATGGCCAAAATTATCTTTGCTTTCTACTTCTACTCTAAGTCCTCATCCATTCCCTTCTATGTAGGGAAGGGTGAGAATTTGATATCTTGAGGAGGTAAGTGATACTTTATTTTTATTTGTTCTGTCCTTCCCACAGGCTTTCCTGCAGCCCACAACCAGGCAAAGTAGAGATGGTTTCCCATAGAGGCAGAAATACAGGCCAGGTGCCTTAGTTTACATAAAATTTAAACAGTTCAAATGGAGTCTAAAGAATATGAACCTCACTCACCAAAGCACAGCTGAAAAGAATGGTATTTTAAAGAGGAAAAAGACATCATCTCTAAGTTCAACTTTTGTTTCATGTTATAAGAAATATAAATTCTTCCTTTAAATTAATTTAACTCTTCAAAGAAATGGCTTAATCGTGATTTAAAATGAAGGCATCAGTATTTACTGAGACAATATAAAAAAAACAGGAATACCAGGAATGTTTCTTAGTCCTTTACAAATTAGGTTAACCAATTTGCTTTTTACAATATTGTGACAAACTCATTGAATTTATTGCCAAGGAAAGGAAACTTATCTCCTCACTAAAGAGCATGCTTCCTATTATCAGAAAATGTGAACTAAATAACTCATTGTAGGTTTTTTTTTTATTTTAATTTTGATTTTGCCTTGGCCTCTAGAAAGCTTCAAGTTAAATGAACTCTTAATTGTAATAGTTTTAATAATCCCATTCTTGATTTGTAGATACATAATCTCCCCTTTTTTCTACAGGCCTTCTAATCTCACTCATTTTTATTTTATCCATAGTGTTTCCCTGTACCAAGCACTGGGCCTGGAATATTAAAGACTCTCAATAACTGTTTCATCATCATCATGTTCTTAAAAATAGCAACCAGCATTTACTCAGCACTTTGTTATGTGTCTTGGCTAAGTTCAAAGGTTCTAGAACTATCTGAGGAGGGCTGGGAATGGAGGCTAATCAGCCTCTGCCACACAGACAAAGCTCTGTCAATCAGCTTTCATAGCCTTCTGCCCTGTTTGTTTGTTTGCTTTAAATGAACAGGATATAAACCAACAATAAAACTCTCCTGAGTCATCTTACTCTGCTTTTCTCCAACAACTAGACAGTCAACCCCTTGACAGGAGCTCCATGATTCACGTTTCTCTACTTATTTTTCTTTTTTGAGGAGGCACTGGGGACTGAACTCGGGACCTCTCTCAATCACTGAGCTACACTCTCTCCCCTGGAACCTAAGTTTTTTTTTGTTTGTTTGTTTGTTTGTTTTTTTACCGGGAGGTCTCGGGGATCGAACCCGGGTCCTTCCATATGGGAGACGGATGCCCAACCAGTTGAGCCACATCCAATCCCCACGTTTCTCTATAAAGCCTGCTACACACTTAGCACAATGACTTGTTCACAACTAATACCCTAAAAAATATTCGTTGGCTAAGGAAGGCAAAGAACTGATGATAAAAGGTACAGGTTGAAGCAAAAAGGGAAAGACAGAAGCAGAAATCGAGTCAGGAATGGCTTATTTCCTCTTTTTAATTTTCTCCTGCTTGTCCTATAACTTTTCTAAAGTTCCATCTGGTCTGCACAGACCTTTATGATCCAAGCTCAAGGTCTGCCTGCGGTTGGTTCACCCTTGGTCAGGGTGGAATTAGAAGAGAGCAACTAGTGCAGATGCCTAAGATGTAGCAGAATGGGCAGTGGGAGGCAGAGTGGGAGGCAGTGGGAGGAGAGAATGCCTGTGAGCCTGGACTAGCCCACACACGGACACATCCAGGTCGCCAGGCACTGAGCGAGCCCTGCTCCTGCCTTCACCCTAAAGCTGCCCCTCTTACTACCTCCCATCCCCCACCCCCAGACAGGCACCTCAGACACCCTGGTCTCCCCAGACAGCAGGAGGCGCCTCAGACACAAGCGTCTCTCTCTGGGTCTATAGCTAGGCTGCTTAAGTCTGGTTACTTCAGTATTCCCCCAAACCCCGAAGTGACGTGAAGGCTACAGGAGAGGAAGGAGTGAAGCACAGGAGTTCATCTAGGAGAAGCCAGCCCTGTCCTCCTGCTGCTGCTGCTCCTCAGCCGGCCCCTCTCTGTGAGGCCCAATCCAGGAAGCAGAAGTGCTGATCCTGAGGACAGAAACATGTGCCCTGTTGGCCAGGCCTTCCTGCTGTCCCTTCTGCTGGGGATCTCAGGTAAGCCCCTGGTTTGGGATGAGGAGAGGGGCTCCCAGCCCAGGAAAGGCTGCATGGGGTGCGGGGCCCCACCAGCAACAAGAAGAGTCCATCATGGCTGCCTCCCACATTCCCCCTTCTCTCTTCCCAGGCGCAAATGAGGAGGAACCAGAGGATCTCTTGAAGTCAAGTAAGACTGCTGGGTGAACCAAGGGAGGAGAATCTGTGCCAAGGAAGAGGAAGGACACCAGTTTGGGATACCAGAGAAGGGAGGGGGCGGAAGGGCAGAACTCTGGGGCAGGTCCCACAGGCCTTTCTCCTCTTTTAACAGTCTGTGGGCGGCCCGCAGTCACATCTGGCATCGCCTCAGGCAGGGAGGCCAATGTGGGGCAGTGGCCCTGGCAAGTCAGCATCCGTCAGGGCTTGCTTCACGTCTGCGCAGGCGCCCTCATCTCAAATCAGTGGGTGCTGACGGCGGCTGACTGCTTCCAGTGAGTGCCTGTCTTGCTGAGGGGCGATCCATTGGGACGTGGGTGACAGAATTCCTAGGCTGAGATCAGGGAGGAGTACTTTCACTGCCCAACACAGCACGCCTTAGAAGTGGGTCCAAATATTTCCTGCCATAGCTCTTACTTCAATGCAACTACTCTCAAAACTTCAGGCTTCTTCCAATCTGAAAATCACCTCAATTGAAATGAGTGTCTAAAATAGTGACTCCCAACCCTATCTAACCTCTATTCCAGGGAGGACCCCTCTTTCCACAGCATGCCCATACACACCACTCTTCAGATGCTCAGTCCTGAGCCCGCTTCATTCTCCCTAGGTAAACTCACTCATTCTTGCAGTTTAAGATGTCATATATTTGCTGATAACAACCAATTTATATCTCTAGCCGCAAATTCTAATCCTGATGCATTTCCATTTGGATGTCTCATTGGCATCTCAAAGGTAACACTGCCAAAACAGAACTTCAATTTTACCACCACCACTATCCCCACTACTCTAAACCTAGTCTCTTTCTCTGACTCCCCCATATCATTCAACAACATAACCAGCTGCTCAAGCCAGAAATATGATGGCTCCCCTTCCCTCACCCTCCACATCCAATGCATATATCAGTCCTGTCAGTTCTACTATAAAATTATGCTTTGACCCTAGTGCAGCTGCCCCAGACCACTGGAATATATAAGAGTTTTTGCTACTTTTACTCTGGTCCCTCTAGTTCATCTGCCACCCAACAAATTAAAAACAACAACAACAAGGAAAAAACCCACAGAGATGAGATCATGTCACTTGCTCCTTTAACTCTTCCAGTAGTTACCCAGGCACCTAGAATAAAACCTACACACCTCACTGTGGCATACATGACATGAATTATCAGGTATCTGCTCACTTTTCCAACCTCATCCCATGCTACTTCAGCTTTTCTTTCCATTCTTAGAAACTGTCAGGCTCTTTCTCACTCTTTGGGCCTTTGCATATGCTATTCTCTCTTTTAGAAGGTTTCTCCTTTTACAGCTTTTTGCACAGCTGATTCTTTCTATCTTGCAGGAC
The DNA here is from genome assembly GCA_026826555.1 of Tolypeutes matacus. Classification (NCBI taxonomy): domain Eukaryota; kingdom Metazoa; phylum Chordata; class Mammalia; order Cingulata; family Chlamyphoridae; genus Tolypeutes; species Tolypeutes matacus. Next base: position 26,028,133 of record JAKSZT010054458.1, read on the forward strand.
TCAGATGAAAAGTCATCTCTTCAGCAACACCTTCCCTGACCACCCAATCCAAAGACTCTTCCCCCTTCCCTTAATCTCTTAAAATCCTATTTGTTTTCTTCATAATATTTATGCTGCTGGTCTCTCTCCTCATCCTCTCTCTAACACACACACACACACAATCTGTAAGACCATAAGCCCTATGAGGCCAAATTCAAGTCTACCTTGGTCTCATTTTTGTCCTCAGGAGATGTTCAATAAGTGTTAAGGGAATGAATGCTTAGAAGAGCTAGAGGAAAGATGCAGACTCCAGAACTCTGGGCTCTGCCGTGACACTCCAAGGCAGAGTAATAAGAAACACATGACACCTATTCTGCTTCTCTTCCTCTCAGGTCTAAAGACATCAGAAAATATGATGTATCGGTGGGGTCACTTCAGGTCATTAGTCGCCCACGCTCCAAACTGATTTTAATACCTGTGTCCAGGGTTATTCCCTACCTTGGCTTACAGAGAGCCATATTCAACAACATCGCTGTGGTAGAACTGGCCTACCCAGTTTCCTTCAGCCCTGTCATCCTGCCCATCTGCCTCCCCTCATCGGCAGAGCAGCTGACGAAAGCAACCTCCTGCTGGGTGACCGGATGGGGCTATTCCAGGAGATACCAAAGTGAGGATAAGTAGATTTTCTGAGCTCTATTTCCTTAACTTTCTCTCCTCACTATTCTCTATCCTGCTCCCTGCACCAGATATATTGCATGCTCCAGGCAATCTGTAGGTACTGTAGACTTCAAATTCTCCTTGCTCCTGTACCTTCCCTTTGCCTCCTTCATATTTCTTCTGATGTAATTTCTTTGCTTATTTATACCTGCTTTTGCTCTTGTTTAGCAATCGTGCTAAGACAGTAAAAGTGAAAAGGACAGGGTGATAAACTTAGAGAGGCTACTTCTGCTCAGTCTGGGAAGTAACATACTTTTTCCTCCGCATCAGGGTGGAGTGTGTGTGGGCAGGTGGGTAGGGGAAGCAGACATGAAGATGAGTTCAGAAAAGTAAGGCCACTTCACAGAAGTCCCCGAGTCAGACTATGAGAGTTAAGTTCATTTCTGTGCAGACAGCCTCAGTTTTTCTCAGCATATTAGATCTACCCCTTATTTCTATGTGAGAAGAAAAATAAATCCCAAAGCTGTTTGCTGTTCTGGATTTCACAGACTCACAAGATTTTTCTGTTAGTAGTTTGTACCATTTAGGTAAGAAGGACTGCCTTCAGCTTTGTTCAGAGCCATGAAGCTCGGTCTTTAGGCTATTTCCCAAACCAAAAATCAGAATGTTGTCTAACATGGGGGCAGAATGGTCGAAACCAGGGTGACCTCTGGAAATCAGAGACATAAAACCTGTATCCCTAGCTGAAATTTGTTTCCTAATTGTTCAAGACAGCTTTTGGCTTCTTTTGACCCTACAGATAGCAAGTCATCTTATATAATGAAGGAACTGAGAGTGCCCCTCATTGATCTCCAGACATGCAATGACTACTATCAGAATAAAACCCTGCCTTATGGAATCAAATCCATCATCAGTGAAGACATGATCTGCTCCAAGATTCCAGTGGAGCAGCTGGATCACTGTATCGTAAGAATCCATCCCTAAGGCACCTTTCAGAGCCCTTCCCCTCCCCAGTGCTCTTTCTCCATGCCTCCTACCCTTGGAGATACCGGTGTACTCAGAGCAACCTGGACAGGCTCTAATTCCACAGGCCTTAGATAAACTCTTGGAAAGTTATCTCCTTTCCTTTGCCCTGCAAACCACCTAACCAACTCTCCTACTTTCTCTCTCTTGCTCGCTCTCGCGCTCGCTCTCTCTCTCTCTCTCTCTCTCTCTCTCTCTCTCACAGGGCAATAAAGGAGATCCCCTGGTGTGTGTAGTAGAGGATTTCTGGGTCCTGGCAGGAGTGGTGATGGGGGAATCAAACTGTGTTCAAGCCAATGAGCCTAAACTGTATACAAACATCAGTTTCTACAAATCCTGGATTGAGAAATCAGCCGTCTCTGCCACTACCAATCTGGGCCTCTCTAGGCTTCTCCCAGTTATGTTTCTGCCTTTGATATTATTGGGGTCACCCTAACGGGCTGAGGTGAGTGTGGCCAGTGACAAGTGAGAATGGGGGAGAAGGGGGAAACTCTTAGAAGGTGAGGATTTTGAAGAGAGATTTCTGAAGATTCAGCAAAACAGATGTAGTCTGCTTTATCTAGCCACAGCCCTCATAAGCCTATTCTGTTTGTTACCTCCCCCTGGGCCCCAGTCAAAGTGGAAAGCAAGATCCCCAGTGTGAATAAAGTTTGGTTGATTCTAATATTAGTTCTCATCTTCATTTTGATGACACTGGAAACAGAGCCTGAGGAAATACAGAACCACAGAACTTTGGGGCTAGAAGGACTCTTTAGAAATCACCAATCAAATCCCACATTCTATAGAAGAATCTGGGGACCAGAGAAGTTAACTAGCTGTCCCTTGCCCCTGGACAGTGAAAGCCATGCAATTTGGAACTAAACTGCGTTCTGAAGATTAGAAAGTTTCAGGAGAAGCAGTGTAGGCCAGAGGAGCCCAGGGTTGTGTATTAGCCATCTATTGCTGTGAAACAGATTACCCCAAACCTTAGTGCTGAAAACAACAAACATTTATCATCTCATAGTTTCAGGAATCTGGGAGTGGCTTAGCTGGGTAGTTCTGGATCAGGGTCTTTCACAAGGCTGTATGCAGGGTGTCAGCCACAGCTGCAAGCATCTCAAGGCTCAACTGGGGAAGGACCTGCTTCCAAGCTCACCCACATGTGCCTCTATACAGAGCTTGCCTTATGACATGGCAGCTGGCTTCCCCCAGATTGAGCGGTCCAAGACAGAGGGTGAGCAAGCACCCAAGACAGAGCCACAGTCTGTTTATAACCTAATCTCAAAACTGACAACTGATCACTTCTGTCATATTCTATTCTTTAGAAATGAGTCACCAAGATCAGTTCTAACTTTAAGGGGAGGGAATTATTTAAGGATGTGAATACCTGTAGGCAAGGATCATGGGGGACCACCTCAGCGGCTGCTTTCCACAGGTGGAGTAATGGGATGCTCTCGACCGTGGGGCTGGGAAGCTAAGGCTGAACATGTTTACTCGTCATAGATTTTAAAAAGGCATGGCAGGGAAGCGGCTGTGGCTCAATCAGTGGGGCTCCCGTTTGCCATGTGGGAGGCCCCGGGTTTGGTTCCCGGGGCCTCCTGGTGGGGGCAGGCCCACCCGCGCGGCGTGGTTGGCTGACCCAGCGAGCAGCAGGGGGGGGGATAAATGAATAAATAAATAAAAATCTTTAAAAAAAAAAAAAAAGGCATGGCAGAGGGAAATTTTACAATGTGGAGGATTCCTTCTGAGTCTTCCATTAGCCCCGTTCACTGAAAACACTTTATAGTTGTGCTTATAGGTTGTTTAGAATTAGGGGAGGGTGTTCATTAGACAGATTTCCAACCCGTACCATCCTGTGACCAGAGAGCAGCCTAAGAACATGTCTCATAAGAGAACTGTGTGACTGCCTTATCTTAATCCTTTTCCTGAGCCTCTGGTATACAAAGAGTAGTTAAGAACATGGAACCTGAAATTGGCCAGAGCTATGTTAATTTGTGGATTTCATAAAATACCGATTAAAATAGTAATAGGATGCTTTTATTACTTAACATACAATAATAAAAATCATTGAAAAGAGTTTTGGCAAGACAGTGGAATGAACAGTAAAGTGAATATCCCTTCCCCAAATTTCATTAAAATACCAGTAAAATCATTGCTAGAAAATGGAAACTTTTATTAATGGCAGCAAAGATGAGGTGATTAAATAATGAGTAAAATACATCTGGGCCATTAAAAGGCCTTCCATACATATAAAGAACAGAGAAAGAACTTTGGAAAAAAGTTATTCCCCAAATGTAAAAATTATACAAAGCAGGGTTCAAAAAATGGTTAAGATTTATTCTCAAAAGGACACAAGATGGAAAGCGGATGTGGCTCAATCGATAGGGCTCCCATTTACAATATGGGAGGCCCTGGATTCAATTCCCGGGGCCTCCTGGTGAAGGCAAGCCAGCCCATGCGGCGCGGTGAGCTGATGCAGGAAGACGACCCAACAGGGGGAGACAAGCAGACACAGAAAAACGCACAGCAAATGGACACAGCGAGCACAAGCAGCAAGGGGGGGATAAATAAATAAATAAAAATCTTTAAAAAAAAAAAAAAAAAAAAAGGACACAAGAAATTACTGTTTGTCTTAAGATCTTGTCAGGACTTTTTTTTTTTTAGATGACAACATTGTAGAATTGTAAGCAGGACATTATTGCTACTATGGAAAAATGCTTCAGGAAAAGAGAAGAAAAACTTACTAAATACGTAAAATAAGTAAATAAATAATAATTAAAAAAGAATGTGAGAGAAAATGATGAATCTAGATACTGGAGCCAAGAAATTGAACATGGAGATAAAATAAGGTTTCAGAATCATAAAAACAGAAGATACCTCACAAGTCATCTGAACCAACTCCCAGATCAAGCCATAAACTTGCTTTTTAATAGAACCACTAGATGAACATTACATTTCTTAATATACTAGCACTGGAAAAGTAACTGTTCATTGTTGAGAACAGGAACCATTTTTACTACACAGCACCATCCCATCTCCTGTCCACTAGAATCCTCTAAAACTTAAACTTAACAAGTAAAATACACACATCTCCAGTTGGACATCTAACATGCATCTCAAACTTAACATGTCTACAAATATATTTCTGATGAAAGAACCCAAAATATCTCAGTAAATACATGCCTCAGGAGTTTTTTGGTAATAAACTAACTTGAAGACTTGGGCATAATTTCAAGGTAACACATCAGAAATGAGATCATACCTAAGAAAGCTTAAACCTAATCAACAGGGTTATGAGCTGACTGAAGAAACAGAGTATTAAAATGGGGGATGGTCAGCACGGAAACTAAGAGGGGAGAAGTCTGCTAACTATCTGTGTTCATAAGACCCTCAGCTGTCAAGGGAGAGATTTGAATCTGATGAATGCAAGCTTCAATTTACTTAGAAAAATACATTGTTATGAAGATGTGCTCTTTCACTCTTGTGAAGAAGGGCTATTTCATTCTAATAAGTGAAAGCTTTTGGGAATTAGCCACCTCCACTTGTTCTGGTCCTAAGCCTCTACAACCTACTAATTTGGCTTCCCTGCTCATATCAAGAAGGAATGATAATTCCAAGCAACAGAAATAAATAACAATCATTCCAAATCAACATTCTGGTTCATACAGAAGTCTCTTAAAATTTATTGAATCAGTGTTTTGAGTTTGATCTATGCTAGGTGCTCTAAAAACTCCTGATTTCCAGAAGCTAATATGCTCAGGGCCCAGATACCAGACTGAAGTGACTTAAGCCAAGTCATGCTGCCTGTGGAAGAACTGCCTAAGTGGCTTGTCTGAGTAACATGACATCTTTATCTCTTATCTAACTATGGCAAGAACTTATATTTACTCTATGCCTCCTGTGTATTTTGGAACTGTATTAGTCAGGGTACTGTAGGGAAATAGAACCAAGAGAAGTTTTTTTTTGTTTGTTTGTTTTTTTAATAGGAAATTGGCTCATGTGACTGTGGGGATGAGCAAGTCCAAATTTCTTAGGGCAGGCCGCAAGCTGGGAACTCCAAAGAAGGTCCTTGATGAATTCTCCAAGAGAAGCTGGTAGCTGAAGTAGAGATGGAAATTCTCCTTCTGACTGCTGAAATCACCACTTCTCCTTTTAAGGCCTTCAAATGATTGGATAAGATGTCTCTCATTTTTGAAGGCAGTCTCCTCAGTTAATTGCAGATGTAATCAGCCATAGATACAATCAACTTATTGATTATTTAAATCCATGAAATGTCCTCACAGTAACCATCAGGCCAGTGTTTGCCTGACCAAATTATTGGACACCATAATCTGGCCAAGTTGACACAGGAACTTAACCATCACAGGTATTAAGTTGGTTACTTTAAATATTATCTTATTTAGTCCTAACAACTCAAGAAGGTATTATTTATCCCACTTTTACAAATGAAAAAACAAAAAACAAAAAAACCAGAGGATCAGAGAGGTTGAGTAACTTGCCCAAGATCACACAGCTAATATTTGATTAAGCAGAGATTTAAATCCAGGACACTCTAAATCCAAAGATCTGGCTCTTTCCACTATACCAAATTACCCCCCATACACTGTCGGAAAGCTCTGTTAAAGATTCTTCTCGTACTATACCAAAGTAGTATCTGCTCTTTGGTCCTAGTTATTTGAACTCCATTTGTAGTTATTTGGGTGCACACAACTTCTCCTTCTGAATAGATAGGAACCACCTTGGAAAGAGAAATTGCTGTTTTATTCATCTTCTTGACTGTTTCCCTTTTTTGGCTGCTAAAAGCAAATATTATACAATGGGCTGGCTTAAACAATGAGATTTTATTGGTTCACACTCTTGAAGCTAGGAGAAGACCAAAATCAAGGCATCATCAAGGCGATGCTTTCTCCCAGAAGACTGTGGGGCTGGCTGCTGGCGATCCTTGGTCCTTGGTTTTTCTGTCACATGGCAATGCACATGGTGGCCTCTCCTTTCTCCTCTGGGTTCCACTGACTTTCTGCTTCTGGCTGCTCCCTCTGATTTTTTTTCAGTCTGTGGACTTCCCTATAAGGCCTTCAGTAACAGGATCAAAACCATCCTGAGTCAGTTGGGCCCCACCCTAACTGAAGTAACTTCATCAAAAGGTTGTAAAAAAGGGCATGGAGATAAAATAAGGTTTCAGAATCATAAAAACAGAAGATACCTCACAAGTCATCTGAACCAACTAATTGAAGACATTTTTCCAAAATGGAAATACAAATGCCCAAAAGATGCAGGAAAAGATGTTCATCATCATAGCTATTAGGAAAATGCAGACCAAAACTACAAGATATCATCTTACACCATACAGAATAGCCACTATTAAAAGAACAGAAAACTTCAAGTGCTGGAGACAATGTAGAGAAATAGGATCACTCCTTCACTGTTAGTGAAGGATGTAAAATAGTGCAGCCTCTGTGGAAGATGATCTGGCGGTTCCTCAGCGAACTAAATATGGAACTGCTATAGGAGAGGCGGCCCCAGGAAGGGGCGCGGCTGCCTGCTCACTCCTGCCTCCTGCCAGGTGCACCCCAACTCCGGGCATATCAGTGCCGTGGCGGTGGAGTGTGAGACTAAATCCGGTCGCATCAACAAGGGCGTGGCCACCAGATGGCTGCTGGCCAAGGAGCCCGCCGGGGAGAACGGGCGCCAGGCCCTGGTGCCCATATTCGTGTGCAAGTCCCACTTCCGCCTGCCCTTCAAGGCCACCACGCCGGTCATCATGGTGGGCTGTGGCACCGGGGTGGCCCCCTTTATAGGCTTCATCCAGGAGCGGGCCTGGCTGCAGCAGCAAGGCAAGAAGGTGGGGAGACGCTGCTGTACTATGGCTGCTGCCACACCGACGAGGACTACCTGTACCGCGAGGAGCTGGCGCGGTTCCACCAGGACGGCGCCCTCATGCAGCTCAACGTGGCCTTCTCGCGGGAGCAGGCCCACAAGGTTTACGTGAAGCATTTACTGAAGCGAGACAAGGAGCACCTGTCTCAAGCGAGACAAGCTGATCCACGAGGGCCGCGCCCATATCTACGTGTGTGGGGATGCCCGGAACACGGCTCGGGACATGCAGAACACCTTCTTCGACATCGTGGCTGAGCTGGGGGCCATGGAGAACGCCCAGGCCGTGGACAACGTGAAGAAGCTGATGACCAAGGGACGCTACTCCCTGGAAGTGTGGGGCTAGGAGATGCTGTCCCCGCCCTGCCCTTACCCCTACAGACTTGCTCCCCCTGTAATCAATTTCTTCACTTCCTTCCACCAGCTCCTGGGGGGTTTCAGCCTGGCCTGGCCATAGGAGTAAGGCCCAGGTCAGATTCCTCCAGGCCCAATCAAGCCCACCCCCAGGAGGCCTAGCCCAGGGCGCATGGCCAAGGGGGACCTGGCCTGCACTTGGTAGACTTCTCAGGCCCCGTGGCTGGGACCAAGGGGCTTTTGGCTGAGATGCGGCCTGGTCCCTCTACATGATTTTCAATGAGTGTAAATAATTTTAAATAATCTCTAGCCCTTGGAATAAAGTTCTGTTTTCTCTAAAAAAAGAACTGCTATAGGATATAGGATTCAGCAATCCCACTACTAGGAATATATTCAGAAGAACTGAAAGCAAGGATGTGAACATTGGTATCTGCAAGTCTATGTTCATAGCAGCATTATTCACAATTGCTAAAAGATGGAAACAACCTAAATGTCCATCTACCAATGAATGAATAAACAAGATGTGCTATGTTCATATGATGGAATATTATTCAGCTGTAAGAAGAAATCAATTGGGAAAGCACATGAGGACCCTCGAGGATATTATGTTGAGTGAAACTAGCCAGACAGAAAAGGATAAATATTTTATGGTCTCACTGATATGAACTAAATACAATGAGTAGACTTATGGAGTTAGACAATGAAGTGTAAGTTGGTGGGAGATGGAATGTGGGATGAGAAAGGGGAGAAGATGCTGGATGTGTGTAGAAGTTTTAATAAAGTCAAATATAAATATATGGTAATGGTTAGACTTGATGGTAACATATAATAATGAATGTAATGGACACCACTGATTTATGGATGTGATCACAGCTGAAATGAGTAATCTAGGAAAATTAATGTTGGTTGGAGGACAGCTGGAATATTAAAAAAAAAAAAAAAAAAAAAAAAGGTCCTAATTACAGTGGGTTCACACCCACAGGAATTAAGTTAAGAATATGTTTTTCTGGAGTATATAACTCCAAGCCACTATGCTGACCCTCTAATAGCATCTAGTATGGTGTCTTGCCAACAGAAGGTACGAAATCTTGTTATTAAATAACAAAATGAGAGCTGTAGACTATAGAAAGGCAGCTGTCAAAATGATAAGGAAGAATTCCTTTAGTATGAGTAGAAACAAATAAACATAAAAAGGGAAATACTTTTTTTTCTCTTAGTGATCAAAGGAACATGACCAATCCCTGGAAAGAGGGACTGGTTAAAAGGTGTTAGGGCCAGAGGCAAGTAGGCCCCATGAAGTGGAGAAGGTGAGTGCAGGCTAGGGAAACCTGAAGACTTGGTCAATAAGGCAAAGAGGAGGGGAAAGGAATGAGGTTGTCCAGGGCTTGGCCAGAATTAAATATATGGTCTAGTTCCAGGCCTTTAATGCTTAGTAGAACTGAAGCTGGACTAAAACTTTCTTTTCCAAGTTCAAGGATGAAGACCAGACTGGACCATTTAGTAGAGAACATAGGTATCTCGTGCTGCAGGGGATAAAAAAGGAAAAGGCTAGGAAGCAAATGTTACTCAGGTGACTGGGCTCCCACCTACCACATGGGAAGTCGCTGGTTCGGATCCCAGTGCCTCCTAAAGAAGACAGTGAGCCAGTGTGACAGACAGGTGCAGCAAAGTGACATAACAAGAGACACAAGAAGGAAAAACGTAATGAGAGACACAATAAAAGCAGGGAGCAGAGGTTCCCGGTGCCTCCTAAAGAGGACAGCGAGCTGATGCAGCAGGATGATGCAACAAGAGACATGGGGAGGAAAAGCATGATGAGAGACACAATGGAGCAGGAAACAGAGGCGCCTCCCTCCCACATCAGAGGGCCCAGGTTTGGCTCCCAGTGCCTCCTAAAGAAACAAAGACGACGAACAGACAACATAGCAAGTGCAAACAATGAGGGGATGGGAAGAAATAAATAAATAAGATAAATCTAAAAAAAAAAAAGGCAAAAGCCAGAGTGTGCTAGGGAAATAAATTATTTAGGAGACTGCTTTATAAAGGGATTATTCATTTTTCAAAATAACAGGCCAATCTGATAAATTGAATTAAAAAAGAGACACTGGAATCCATTTCTTCTTGAAAATACAAATAAATAGCTACAAAACCTGCATATCTACTATTGTCCCTATTTTATCATCAAGAAAAAGCTCAAGAGAAGATTTAATCCCTATAACGGCAGCCTAGTTCTATAGTGGTTCTCATGGTTCTCCACCAGGGGCGATTTTGCTTCCCAGGGGGACCTTTGGCAATGCCTGGAGATATTTTTGGTTGTCACAACTGGGGTGGGGAAGGGCTACTGGCATCCAGTGGGTAGAGGCCAGAGCTGCTGCTACAAATCCTATAGTGCATAGGACAGTCCCCCACAACCAAGAATTATCTGGTCCAAAATGTCAATAGTGCAGAGGATGAAAAACCCTGGTGTACATACAGGCACCATCAACCTCAATCTAAACCATCAGATGATCTGTTTGTCCAGAATTAAATTAATAGTTAAAACCAAGATATTAAGTCAACAACAACTATTAGGATAATAAAAACAGCAGCTACCACTTATTATTGCATGCCTAAAGAGGACAAACCTGAGCTAAGTACTTGCCATTTAATATCTCATTTAATCCTTATTAAAAAAATCTTGTAGGGTAATTTCCATTTTATAAAGACGGACTGGTAAATGACAAGCCCATGGCTACATGGTAAGTAAAGCACTTACCGCCACCATCACATGACCATTTCCCAAAGCTAGTTATGGGGTAAAGCAAAGGTATTTAAAGATAACAGAATAATGATCTGGGGATAGTGAATCTTAGATTTGGAGACAGAGCACACAATAAGACAGGCAGAAAGCTGTAAGAGTAAGAGGAAAGGCCTGAGAGTAGGCATTATGCACCAACTTCACTGCCAACCGCTTGGTGCTTAGTATCTTAGAAACAAGGGAGCAATAAAATGGCAGATCAACATGTTACTTGATTGCTAAACCAAAAATAAAGACAATATGTGTAGAAGGATAATGGAAGTAATAGGCAAAGACAAATGATAGAGTGGGGTGATTTAAACAAGTAGTGTATAATTTATTATCACATCTGTAAGGAATCTTTGAGATCATCAACAGACTCCTTTATTTTCATGTTAAAATAGGGGAAAGGTGACTTGCTTAAGGTCATACAGCCATCTGCATGAAAAAGACAGAAAGAACTATGGGCTGAAAACCAGAGGCAATTGCCCCCAAATGATAAGAGTTTTGGCATAGATTTAGAAAGAACGCATAGGCTCCCAACTCTCTCTTTAAAAATGAACATTTTCACAGGGAAAACTGTGTATGGTGGGAAGGGAGGAGGTGCTACTTACTGCATTTTTTCATAAGCCTACAACTACACTAAGATAGATAGATAAGAGACAGACAGACAGACAGATAGACAAAGTAAGATGCTGGATGGATGGATAGCATTTTCTTACATAATCACACCTATCAGATTAACAATAATTCCTTCATACCTTCTAATATCCAGTTCATTAACAAATTTCCTACATTGTATCACTCAATGTCTTTTTAGAATTAGTTTGTTAAATCAGCATACAAGCAAGATCCAACATAGTTTTGTTTCTTAAATTTCTTTCAATCTAGAGCAATCTTCCTCCTTTTTTTCACCCTCACACCATTGAAGTGTTACAGAAACCAGACCAGTTTTATAAAATATCCCACATTCTGGATTTGACTATTACTGCATGCCTAAAGTGTTGTCATTTAACAGACTCCTTTATCTCCTGTATTTCCTGTAAATAGAAGTTAGCTTTAGAGGTTCAGGTTTCACTTTTTTTTTTTTTTTTTTTTACAAGAATACTTCATAGGAGGTACTGTGTGCTTCTTACTAATGTCACATCGGGAGGCACATGATGTCTGATGTGTCCCACTTTTAGAGATGCTAAGATTGATCAGGGGGTTCAGATGTTTACAGCCTGGTCCCTCCATCAACCTTTCATCTAAGATTTTCAACTATTGATTCTCATTCCCTGAATCAATTATTTCATTAAGAGCTGCAAATGGTACTTTTCTAGTTCTATCAGTCTAAACCACATTTATTAGCTGGAATTTTTCCCTCATCAACAAAGCCTACTTTGTTACTCTGAAATGCAGTTTGTATAGGAAAAGCAGAATAAATGTTTAATTCTCTCCTTTTACTTGCCAATTTTCAGAGTGAGAAGCTGGTGCCTTAGTTAATTCCAACAGAGTTCATTTCCAGCTAAATTTAACACAGCCCCAAACCAAATATGTTCTCATAAAATATTTAAGCAAAAGGAAAAAGAAGAGATTCTGCAAGCAATCCAACTAATAATGTAGGTCCATTTAGAGGGTATAAATCAGTGACTTCAGATTTATCCAGAGATATGGAAGACTAATGATCTAGGACAACCTCAAGACCCTCAAAAGGAACATCTTGTCAATTATTTTCTTGTGACTAAATCAAAAGAAAGACCTGTACAGAGCTTAGGTATCTTTGCAAAATCACTAATAAGACACCTTTACTCCAAACTTGACTTAAAGGTAAATCTTAAACTGAGGCTTGATTGGTTTTTTTAAAAGCTATACTTATAGGAGCTAATTAGTTAAAATTGCCTATGAATACCATAAATTAATTAGAATACCCACATGGATGGTTGTGATAGGAATAAAAAGTCTTTTTCCTCAATTAAATGAGCAGGAGAAAAATCACAGTTTGTAACATTAATCTCAGAAAGAATTAAGGAGAAAAGTACCTTAATTCTTAATATCATTCAATACATGATGATAACATAAAAGTGAATATGTAAACCCCACACAAAAAAATCAAAATAGGATACACAAATCAAGAACCATTAAAATGTAAGGAGAAAAAAATGTAAAGAGAAAGTAACATGACTGAATAGCAGTAGGAGATTTTAATCCTCATCAAACAGACACAAATGAAGACAAGTAGATTTGAAAAACATAGGTAAGGTAAAAATTCATACTTGTGTGGCAGTCAGTTAACAAGTAAAGGGAGAATTGATTTTTTTTCAGGTGTTCATATGTAAAATCTTAAACAATGGATTTTGAGAGGTAAACATCCTTATGCTATTGTACTGAGATACAGGAAACCTGGAGTCTGCCCTGCCACCCACTCCCTGTTACTTAGGCCAAATTTCTGCATTTCCATGCATATGGACACTTAACCCAAAGACAATTAATCCATAGCCACAAATGCATGCCCAGAAAAGAAAAGATAATCTTTACCTTAACAGATTTCTTGGGAATTTGAACTGAAAATAATGACAAACTAGGACAATTTGTAGTGGGGTAAAAAGAAAAGACACGGAATATGAATGAGCCATATTAATGGCAAGGACCACAGAGGAGCTCCTGAACTCCTGCTATGAGCTCTCTGAAGCCATCATGATTCCAGAGCTTTCTTCCAGTCTGGTCTCCAGCTGAGGGCCCCAGTTCCGGCCTGTAATAACGCCAAATGTTCTGCTCCCCTCTGCTCCTTATAGTTCCACAGATATTCTTAATTTAACCAACCTGTTGCTCGCACCTGAAAACCTTACCAAAATAGCTACATTTTCTGGTCTGCTATTATTTTTTAACTATTCATTTCTTTCAAGTCTACCAATATTTTAAGCTATGAGAGAGGAATAACATGCTTTTATAGTTCACTGAATTCTGCTCCCACAGAACTAATATCCTGCAAACAACTGATAGAGAAAACATAAGAGGCACAGAGAAGACTTCAATAATGGACGCGGCGGCTTGCTGCCCCCATGCCCCTTCAGGACTGAAGCATTCATGCCCCCGGCAGCCAGGATCGCTGACTGCTGACAGTACATAGTTCACTGCAGACAGAGCCACCTCACGAAGGTACTGGCTTCCCTGGAGGAGAATGCTGCAGAAGTGCTAAGCCACCCAGCCCCACGGCTCCCTGTGCAGAAGGCTGAGGCCTCTGTTGCAAGTACTTCACAGTTTAACTTCTCTCTCTTTCTTTCTCTCTCCGAGATGCTGATCCTGATACCATCACACAACACCACCCCACCGCCAAAAAAAAAAAAAAAAAACACAAAACTTCCTCCAGACAAATGTCTGTTTTAGAGTCTATTTCCCAGGAAATCCAACTGGAAGCATATTCTATGGTTAACACTATAACAAAAATGAAAAAGTGGGAAAAACTGGCCAGATATTAAGTTCTTTCTTCTCTTATATTTCTTGCTCTTGAAGAATCCTGTCCATCTTTTATCTCCTTGCTGGGGACAGGGCCCTGCTCCTTCCAGCACCCTCCCCAACCTGGTCCTCTTACCACCTCCCATGCCCCACCCCCAAAGAGGCACCCGAGACACCCTGGTCTCCCCAGACAGCAGGGGGCGCCTTGCTCTGGGTCTGCAGTTAGGTGTCTGAAGTCTGGTCTCTTCAGAATCAGCCAGTATCTGAGGACTACAGGAGAGGAAGGTGTGAAGTCCTGGAGTCCAGCTAAAAGCCAGCACTGTCCCACTCTGCTGCTGCTCCTCAGCCGACCCCTCTCTGTGAGGCCCAATCCCAAAAGCAGGACAGAAACATGGGTCCTGCTGGCCAGGCTTTCCTGCTGTCCCTTCTGCTGGGGATCTCGGGTGAGTCCCAGGGGTGGCATATGCAGAGGCAGAGGTTTCTAGCTCAAGAAGGCATCATGAAGAGTAACTCGACACTTCACCAGTGGGATGTTACTTATGAAGAGGGTGACCTGAGATGGTCCTAAGAGGCAGCATTCTAAGTCTCTTGGTTGGCTAAAGCAGTAAACAAAACTAAAACCCTTGTTCTCAGTGAGCTTACATCTATAAGGGGGAGACGGGTAGTAAACAAGGCACATATTAAATACATAAATTACAAGGCATGTTAGAAGGTGATAAATATATGAAAGGAAAGGGGCATCCAAGGGTGCAGGGATAAGGAATGAGTTGTAACTTCAAATAGGGTAGCAAGGAAGGCCTCACTAAGAACAAGTTATTGGAACAAAAACTTGAGGGAGGTGGGTGAGTTAGCTAAGAGGATCTAGAAGAGAATCCAGGCAGAGAGAAGCTAAAGTGCAGGTGCCATTCAGTGCTTTCAGGCATAAGTTTGTTCATTTCTTTTCCTGGCCCACAGCAATTTTAAAGCAGGGTAGGCTGAAAATTAGCAAAAAAGTAACAGCTAGCGAAGAGGAAGATACACTACCGCAAAATGCCAAACCAGCTAAACAAAATAGCACAAAAGTAGATGGGTTATAAGCCTCAAAAGCACCTGATGGCATCGTTTTATTAATAATCTAATATACTTGATACTCCTGATGACAATGATGAATCATCACGTAAAAGTTAAACTATGTTCAAGTATGCTGCCAGAGAAGGCGGGTAAGTATGTAATTATCAAGATCCCCACCAATGAGTTGACATTTGTAAAACGTCGGCCTCTGACATCAATCTGGGAAATTTTAATATGTGGGAAACCTCATTCTCCAGTGAATCTAGAGAGAAGATGTGTTTACTATTACTATTACATAGTAATAATCTGGTGTATCTTTCTTAGAGTCTTATTATCTGACCCCTTCTGCGGAAGATAAAGAGCTGGAATCAGGTGAGTGGTCTCCACTTGGGCCCAGGACTCCTGGGGTTTGGGACTGGAACAGGAGGTGGTACAGAGAGGGTCAAGAAGACGTGGGTCCCGGGAATGGATGGGACTTTGGGGATGGGGTCCAGAGGAACAAGACTCCTAGATTTCCACGGTTTCCTCTCTGCTCTTTCTTTAGTGTGTGGGCGACATATTAAAAAAACAAGCCGCATCACGGGTGGCGAGGATGCTCCTGAGGGGAAGTGGCCTTGGCAGGTCAGCCTACGTTTCGGGCAGACCCACATCTGTGGAGGGTCCCTCATCCATCACAGGTGGATACTGACGGCAGCACACTGCTTTACAACGTGAGTTCCAGCTTGTGCCTAACACATAGACCCGTTCTCAATAAATACGCAAACAATTTCACGAAAACCAACAGACAAATGAAAGTGGTAAGACAGAGGTGGGGCAAAAGGAAACCCTAGGATACCTGAATTCTAGAACTAGGAGCTACTAGGGACAGGACATGTAGGTTTAAAAATATATATATATTTTATATATATATATATATATATTTTTTTAATATATATATATATGGAGATAGGTACACTATGTTAGATGCTTTTCTTAAATTTTGCCAGCAGATCTAAACACCTGTCAGGAGACTTTGTCTGGCTTCTCTGAGGTCACAAACGCAAACTAGGCTCTCTCAGAATCATACTGTGAGGGAAAACAAGTTGCCTTGCGGTGAGTTGTCCTACAAAGAGGCCTAAGTGGGAAGGAACTGATGTCTCCAACCAACAGCTAGTGAAGACCCAAGGCTTGCCAAACAGTCATATAAATAAACTTGGAAGCAGATCCTCCCTCAAGCTGAGCCTTGAGATGAGACCACAGCCTCATCTCATGAGCTTGATTGCAGCCTCATGAAAGTTCCTGTGTCAGAGACATCTGATTCCTGACCCACAGGAACTGTGAGATAAATGTCTATTGTTTTAAGCCACTAAACTTTGGGACAATTTGTTATGCAACAATGCATAGCTAATACATACAGAAATCAAAATGACAGGACTTTTCAATAACAACAGTGAAAGCTCAAAGAAAATGGAGTCATGACTTCAAAATGGTGAGGGAAAATTATTTCTAGCCTAGAACTCTACCCCATATACAAACCATCAACTATGTGTGGGGTAGAAATAAGACATTTCCAAATATACAAAATAGCAAAAATGTTACCTCTCATGCATATTTTCTAGGAAGCCACAAGAAAATATACTTTAATAAAATGAGGGTGGGTCATAACAGAAAAACATCGGATCCAAGAACAAGGGAAAGCCACACAGAAGAGAATGCCCAAGAAAATCATTAAGGGAAATGGGAAGATGATAGTTGGGCAGCAGGCAGACCAGATTAGTGCGAGAATAAAGAAGGCTCTGAAAAAGATAGTACTAATAGAATGCTGAAATGTTTGAACATATTGAGAGGAGATTTACAATTCTGATAAAGAAGTTTGGGAATGAATGATGAATTAGTGATGGATATATGGAAAACAAAGAACACAAAAGAAGTGAGACCACATTCTAACTCCAGGAGAAGCAAAAAGTTTTACAATAGAGTTTCACAGTTCCTAGTGTGATCCAGTAGTGAATAATATTTATGTAGTCACAAGAACATACACATTAACTATTGATCTTACAAAAAATTACCATGCTAGTTTAAAAGAATAGGTGGAAAGGAAGTTGGGGGAACTGGGAGTTATAAGAAAGCTTGATCCTCACCTTCCACAATAGGAAGTCAATAGTCTAAAACTGAAAGAGAAAAAAAAAAAAAATCCAGCAATTTATCGTTTCTTGAAAATACTGGGGAAAATACTAAAAGAAAGAGCTAAAAGAGTGGAAAACAATTGCCTCTGGATAGTGTGGACTGAGGAGCTGGGGCAGAAAACTTGTTTTTCCTTTATTTCTTTATTTTGTACATCATATCAAACTACTTGACCTTTAAACTGGGTGATATATATTACTTTGGTTTAAAATTTATTTAGAAATAAAGTCTAGTGCTCAGAACAGAAATCAGAGCTGGCAATAAAGAATGATGACTATTAAGCATACCAGGTGATGACTGAAACCATGAGGAATGGGAGAGGTGAATGAGAGTGAGAATGCCAGACAAAACTCGGTCCTTAAGCATACAAGAGGAGACCACAGAAAAAGAAAACAATAAACAAAAGTGGTCAGAGAGGTAGAGAACAAGGGAAGAAGGGAGGGAAGGGACAAACCAACCCTAGTCCAAATCAGAAGCACCCTGGTTAATAACCAGTCTGTTTCCCTCCTTTTTTGCCTTAGAGACTTAGTGCTACATATAGACAGTTTGTTTCGGCCCAGCTACAGGACACAACTATACTCTACTTTTAATCTCTTCCTTCTCTTCCCCTTAGGACCTGGATTGTTAGTCTATATACTGTGTGGCTGGGATCACGTAGCACAGACTACTCAGCTGAAGGCCTGCAGTACTATGTATCCCAAATTGTCATCCATCCCGAGTACAGAGACCTAAAGGCAGATATCGCCTTGTTGAAGCTATACTCCCCAGTCACCCAACAAGTGTGCGGAAGTATCACCTGCTTTTTGATCATGGGCAAGCAGATGGGCGTGATGACAGGAGAGAAGGTGACTGGATGGGGAAACACTGGGAATTATGAAGGTAAGAATGGGCAGAGAGAGAGAGGTTTATATACTTTACCCTCTAGTACTAATATTCGCATTCTAGGCATGTCATTACCACAGCAAATATTTTTCAACAAAACCAGTTCAACCTATTCATATTCTCTATGTCTGCAAATAAAATGCCTTTTTTGACATTTATATGTCTATTTTATTTACTCTTATATTCTGCCCAGAGTCTAGTTACAGCTGGAAGAGCAGATATCAGCAACCTAAACACACAAGTACCTCTCTCAGAGGTTAATAAACCTGATACGAAGTTTGGAGTGTCTAGTGTTTTTAATCTGTATTGTGTTGTTTCAACTCTTTTCATAGTAAGAGTAGTGAAAAGCTAGGAATTGAGCTGGGAGCAGAAAAAGGGGAAAAGAGGGGGTTTTAGAATAATTTAGAAGTCACAATGTTATCATAATTACT
Organism: Tolypeutes matacus; assembly: GCA_026826555.1. Lineage (NCBI taxonomy): Eukaryota > Metazoa > Chordata > Mammalia > Cingulata > Chlamyphoridae > Tolypeutes > Tolypeutes matacus. The sequence goes on from JAKSZT010054458.1 coordinate 26,046,736, forward strand.
ATTTATGCTGAACATTAGGAATATCTTTAAAAAAATTTTTTTAATTAGAGACATTTTAGGCTTACAGAAAAAATTATGCAGAAAATACAGCATTCCCATATACCTGCCCTCCTACTATTAACACTTTGCATTAGTGTGGTACTATTTACAATTGATGAAGGAATATTATAATTGCACTGTTAACTACAGTCCATAGTTTCCATTAGGGTTCACATATTGTATAGCCCTATGTTTTATCTTTTAATTTTATTCTAGTAACATATATATGACCTAAAATTTCTCCCTTTTAACCACATTTACTTATATAATTCAGTGCTGTTAATTATACTCACAATGTTTAAGGATACTTCACTTTTGCACATTATAAAAATGTTAAATATGCCAAAGTCAAACAAATAATTTTGAATTAGCCATTGTTTTTAGATTAATTGTACCAAAACATCCTTCCATTAGCAAAGATGATTGGAAAGTAATTATATTCCACTTTGGGGTTCCCATTCAGACTTCCGCATATTAGGACTGGATGATGCTTGCTTTAACCTTCCATTCCTGTCTGCCTCTACAGAATTTGATTACCCTTCAAACCTCCAGGAAATAGAAGTGCCCCTTGTTGACCACCTCACTTGTGAACATCTCTACAACCCAACAAGTACTGTAGCAACCGTGGACCCAATGATCAAGGATGACATGCTTTGTGCTGGTGATACTGAGAAAGGAAAAGATAGTTGCAAGGTTAGGGTACACTCTTGAGTCTCTTTTATAACATAAGATCTTAATTTGGATTCAGGTTTTCCTATTTGTAAACATCAGTGGATTGCAAGTCAGAAGAAGAGAGTTCTGACAATAATTCTTTCTTTTACCCTGAACAAGTCAACCTAGATGTATGAATTTAATCTCTTCAACTATAAGACTGCTGATCTAGACCAACGCTAACCATGGTCACTTGATTTTTACAAACCAAGTTTTCATAAATCTATTGAGAGGCAGACATAGAGGTGTCAATTTTTTTCCCAAGAACATTTCATTCTGCACTTAAAAATGTCATTCCATTGCCTTCTGATATCATAACAATCTAATAAAAAAATCAGTCATAAGTTTTATCTTTATTACATTGTGTGTAATGCATTGTTCTGCTCTGGCTGCTTTCAATATTTTTTCTTTTTGCTTATTTTTTTATTGTGGCAAAATACATATAACATAAAATTTGCCATTTTAACCATTTTTAAGTGTACAATTCAGTAGCATTAAGTACATTCACAATGTTATGCAACTGTCACCACTACCTATTTCCAACATTTTTCATCACCCTAAACACAAATTCTGTGTATCTATTAAGCAGTAATTCCCCATTCCTCCCTCTCCCAGTCCCTCGTAACCTCTAATCTATTTTTTATCTCAGTGAATTTGCCCTTTCTAGATTTTTCATGTATGTAAAATCATACACTATTTGTCCTTTTGTGTTTGGCTTATTTCACTTAGCTTGTTTTCAAGGTTCATTATGTCTCACCATGTACGGTAACTTCATTCCTTTTTATGGCTGAAAAATATTCCATTGTAAGGATATACCCAATTTTGTTTATTCATTCATCTGTTGATGAACATTTGGGTTGTTTCCACCTTTTGGCTATTGTGAGTAAGTAATGCTGCCATGAATGTTGACATACCTATTTTCAATTCTTTTGAGTTTATACCTAGGAATGGAATTGCTGGGTCATATGGTAATTCTATATTTAACTTTTTGAGGAACCATTAATATTTTTTTCTTTGATTGTCAGCAGTTTGAACATGATGTGCTAGGTGTGATTTTCTTTGTATATATCCCATTTGGGGTTCACTGAGTTTTTATTTATTTTTTAAATCTATTCATTCATTATGTCATCAAAATTTAGGAAATGTTCTATAATGATTTCTTCAAACATCATTCCATCTCTTCTCTCTCTTCTCCATTTCCAGTTAAAACCAGAAATTTGGAAGGTATACCCTTGTCACATAGTACTCTGAGGCTCTGTTCTCTTTATTTTTATCTTTTTTCTCTCTATTCTTCAAATAGATACTTTTTATTAGTCTTATTCAAGCTTCCTTCCCGTCATCCACATTTTGCTGTTAAGTTCATCTAGTGAGATTTTAATTTCAGATATTTTATTTTTTAGTTCTAGAATATCCTTTAAAAAAGGGGGGGGGCTATATTACCAAATCATGAGCTTTTTTTTTTTTTTTTTTTTTTTAGGAGGTACTGGGGATTGAACCCAAGACCTCAAACATGTGACATGCATACTCAACCCCCTTCACTCAACCCCTACACATTCACATATACATTTTTCTATGACTACCAAGACTTCCTATCTGTGCATTCATTATGAGCATATTTTCCTTTACATTTATTGAACACAAATATAGCTGTTATAACAACTGCTTTAAAACCTGCTGATTCCAAAATCTGAGTATGTCAGGGTTATTTAACATTGATTGCTTTTTCTCTTGTTTAACATTTTGCCATTTCTCCTGGAAAACATTTTCCTGTTTTGTTGAATATCTAGGGACTTTGGATTCTACTCTAGATACTGTCAGTGATACATAATAGAGACTATGGTTTATCATATTTCTCTGAATAAAGCTGATTTTCTCTTTTCATAGGTAGTTAACTTGGCTAACCTCAAACTCTAAACTGGGACTCTCCTGTGGTAGGCAGCAGCTGAAATCTCTGTTCAGTTCTTTTAAGCTTTAGCTAGGCTGCTAAAGTTTAACCTGCATGTGTATATGTAATTCAGGGGTGAGCCAGAGATTAGAGCAGTTTATATGGAAAATTTACATGGAAAATTTACTCTCTACCCCCTCCCTGCCTGTGGCTCTCTCCTTTCTGGGATTTCTCTCATTACTTGCCAACTGCTATGGTAGCCCTGAACTCTGTCTTCTGATTCCTTAAGTTGGTAAGACTAGATTTTCTATTTAAGTTTCAGTCACTATGTAGGGTGATGACTGGGGCCTGCTCCATGGGAGAAGAAAAAAGACATAAAAAACAAAACAAACAAACAAAGAAAAAACAGTGCCAGAAAAAAAAAAAAAAAAAAATATATATATATATATATGAAAAAATTAAAAGGATAAAAAGAAAAAAAATTAAATAAATTTAAAAAACAAAACAACACAGTACTATTCTCTTCTTCCAAGGATTAATTCCTCTCCAGTTTCTGCCTACTTTTGGTCACTTTCCAGCACCATCAGAAAGTTAGGCTTTTTTATAGGCTGTCCACAATTTATAATTGTTATCTACAGAAAACTTAATCTGAGATAATCTAATCCCTTAAGAAAACTTAAAAGGAGAAAGAGCCCTAACAACAGCAGAATATACTTTGTCCTCAACTGTACATGGAATATTCATCAGGAGGGATCATATGCTAGGCCATAAAACAAGCCTCAATAAATTTAAAGGAATTAAAGTCATGCAAAGTAGGCTCTCTGACCACAGTGGAATGAAATTAGAAATAAACAGAAAGAAACTTGAGAAATTAAAAAATCTGTGGAAATTCAACAACACACTACTAAACAATCAATAGGTCAAGGAAGAAATCGCAAGGGAAATTAGAAAATACTGTGAAGGAAACGAAAATGAAGACACAGCAAACCAAAATTTGGGGATGCAGCTAAAGCAGTGTCCAAAGGGATATTTATAACTGTAAACACCTACATTAAAAAAAAAAAAAAAGAATTTCAATTAAAGAACCTAACCTTCCACCTTGAGACACTGGAAGAAGAAGAGCAAACTACACCCAAGGCAAGCAGAAGGAATGAAACAGTAAGTATTAGAGTTGAAATTAATGAAATACAGAACAGAAAAACAAGAAAGATAACCAGCAACAGCAAAAGTTGATTTTTTGAAAAAATCAAGAAGTGAAAAAAAAACCTTTTCTAGACTGATAAAGAAGGGAGAAGACTCAAATTACTAAAATCAAGAACGAAAAAGGGGATGTTAGTAGCAACCTTTCAGAAATAAAAGTATTATACGGTAATATTAAAAATATAATAAATTTAAATATTTATTATATATAATAAACTGTATAATAAATTAAATAAGATGATACGGACAAATTTCTAGAAAGATATAACCTACTGTAAGTAACTCAGGAAGAAATAGAAAATCTGAATAGACCTATAACAAAAGATGGAAATGGTGATTAAAAAAGAAAAATTACCAAAAAGATGGTTTGCTGGCAAATTCTACTAAATATTTAAAGAAAAAAAATACCAACTCTTCACAAGCTATTCCAAAATATAAAAGAAGAACAAACACTTGCCAACTCATTCTATGAGACCAGAATTACCCACATACCCAAACCAGACAAAGACATCACAAGAAAACTACAAACCAATATCACATAAATATAGGCACAAAAGTCCTCAACAAAATACTAGAAACCAAATCCAGCAACATATAGAAAGGATTATACATCATGACCAAGTGAAGTTTATCCCAGAGTGTAAGATTGGTTTAACATCTAAAAAAACAATGTAATGCACAATATTGATAGATAAATAATAAAAATCACACAATCATCTCATGGTCATTTTCATGATAAGAAGACTCAACAAACTTGGAATAGCAGGCAACTTTCTCAGCTTGACAAAGTGCATCCACAAAAACCCCACAGCTAACATCATACTTAATGCTGAAAGACTGAAAGGTTTTCCCCTAAGATCAGGAAAAAGGGTATCTACTCTCACCACTTTTATTTATATGATACCAGAGATTTGAGCCAGGGCAATTAAGCAAGTGGGAAAAAAAAAAAAAAAAAAAGGCATCCAGATTAGAAAGGAAGAAGTAAAGTTCAGCAAGGTTGCAGGATTCAAGATCAATATACAAAAGTCAATATTTAGTTCTATATTCTGGCAAAGAACAACCCAAAAGTGAAATTAACAATTCCATTTACAATATAATCAAAATGAACAAAATACTTAGGAATAAATTTAACAAACAAAATGCAAAACGTATACTCTAAAACCACAAAACATTAATGAAGTTAAAGAAGTCCTAAATAAATGGAAAGATATCCTATATTCATAGGTCAGAAGACAATATTGTTAAGTTGGCAACATCCCCCAAATTGATCACATATTCAATGCAATCGTATCAAAATCCATTTGGTTTCTTTGCAGAAATTGACAAATTGATCCTAAAATTCATATGTAACTTTGAGGGACCCTGAGGAGTAAAAACAATCTTGAAAAAAGAAGAACAAAGACTTATACTTACTGATTTCAAAACTTACTATGAAGCAATGATAATCAACAGTAATCAAGACAATGTAGTACTGGCATAAGGATAGAATACTTCAATGTAATAGGATTTGTGAGTCCAGAAATAAATCCTTATATTTAGGGCCAACTGATTTTCAACACTGGCTCCCATCCAATTAATTCAGTTAGGAAAGAAGAGTTTCAATAAATGGTGCTAAGGCAATTGGATATCCAAATGCAAAAGAATGAACTTGGATACCTACCTCACCATATACAAAAATTAACTTAAAATGGATCAAAGACTTGTATGTAAGAGCTAAAACTACAAAACTCTTAGAACAAAACATGGGGGTAAATCTTTGTGATCTTGGATTGGACAACAAATCCCTAGAAAGGACACCAAAGCACAAACAAAAGAAACAATATATTATTTAGACTTCATTAAAATTAAAAGCTTTTGTGTTTCAAAGTATACCGACAAGAAAATGAAAAGTTAACCTACATAAAGGAGAAAATATTTGCAAATCATATATCTGTAAAGAGACCTGTGTCTAAAGAACTCTTACAACTCAATAATAAAAAGAGAAATAACCCAATTAGAAAATGGGCAAAGAACTTAAATAGAAATTTCTTCAAAGATATAAAAATGGCCAATAAGAACATTTTTAAAAACTTAATATTATTAGTTATCAGGGAAATGCAAATCAAAACCAAAATGATATACCACTTCACAGTCACTAGGATGGCTATAATAACAAATATAGCTAATAATAATAAGAGTTATTAGGATTAGGATATGGAGAAATTAGAACTTTTATACACTGCTGGCGGAATGTAAAATGGTACATTTTAAAAAACAGTCTGGCAGTTTCTCAAAATGTTAAACATGGAGTTTCCATATGACCCAATAATTCCACTCCACACCCAAGAGAAATAAAAACACATGTCCAACATATGGTGATTCTAGCAATGAAAGAAATTATAACAATGAAGTGGAGCCAGTGGCCACTTGACACTTTTGGGGCAGGGAGGGGATGAGCAGTTGAAATACAGGGGCTTCTTTGGAATTTGGAGGTTGTCCTGAGTACCGTTGTGGCAACGGATGTAGGCCATTTTATTTTATTTTATTTATTTATTTTTAAGATTTTATTTATTTATTTATTTATCCCCCCTTGCTGCTTGTGCTCGCTGCGTCCATTTGCTGTGCGTTTTTCTGTATCTGCTTGTCTCCCTTTGTTGGGTCGTCCTGCTGCGTCAGCTCACTGTACTGCACGGGCTGGCTTGCCTTCACCAGGAGGCCCCGGGAACCGAACCCGGGGCCTCCCATGTGGATAAACGGGAGCCCTATCGATTGAGCCACATCCGCTTCCCCTAGGCCATTTTAAATCAGCACACACCACTCAGAACTGTGTGGGAGAGAGTGTGGTCTACGATGTGAACTGTGGTCTATGGTTAGTGGCAAGGCCCCAGGATGTGTAGGTCCATTGAGGGTGGTGGGCCACACTTGTGGGAGATATTTGTGTGGGAGGTGTGGGAGGTGGGCAACATGGGAATCCCAGTGGGTTCTGTGTAATATTTTGGGTAATCTAAGCACCTCTTAAAATATATTTATATATATATATAAATAACATTTTTGTAAGCAAATGCACATATATGCATATATATTTATATATCATTTTGCAAATGTTGGTATGTACTGTGAAAATTTTGATTTTTACCCACAATAAACAAACAAACAAAAAACACATGTCCACACAAAAATTTGCACATGAATATTCATAGCAGCATTATTCATAAGAGCCAAAGAGTGGAAACAACCCATGTCAATCAACAGATAAACAATGGAAAATTACTTAGCCATAAAAAGGAATGAAGTTCTGATACATGCTACAACATGGATGAACCTTGAAAACACTATCCTAAGTGAAATAAATGAGACAAAAAAGGACAAATATTGCATGAGTCCACTTATATGAAATATCTAGAATAAGCAAATTCACAGAGACAGAGGTAGGTTGTTGGTTACCAGGGGCTGGGGGAGAAGACGTGGGCAAGTTATTGCTTAATGAGTACAGAGTTTCTGCTTTGGGTGATTTAAAAGTTTTGGTAATAGGATAGTGGTACCTGGCACAACATTATAAATGTAATTAGTGCCACCAATTTGTATACTTAAAAATGGTTAAAATGGCAAATTTTATTTATCAATAAAATTAGATAATTGTTTCATATTACCACAATTAAAAAAAAAAAAAAAAGAAACCAGAAGAACCTGAGAACAGAAGGAAAAAAATGTGGGGTGGGGGGGCAGTTTGTTCAACTGAATAAATTTAGCTTTAGTGAAAACCTCATCATATTAATCTTATTTCTCTTACTTCACCATTTACTGGTAAAAATTTGATTACAGATGAGCATTTTGAAACTCTTGGTATAGTTAGCTAAGTACCTGCCAATATCAAATTCTATGAGTCCAGAATTCCCATGATCTCCTCCTAATGCAGTGGGAAGTTTAGCTCCCTCCAAGATCTGTAGCTCCATGGGCTGCACTGCCTGGTTCTAAGGAACTCTTTACCCCTTGTGACTACTCTCTTCTTTGTGATCCCTTTTCACTATGCTCATGATCTTTATCTCTTCCTAGGGTGATTCTGGAGGCCCTTTGTCATGTCATATTGATGGTGTATGGATTCAGATAGGAGTGGTAAGCTGGGGAGCAGATTGCGGTAGACTTCCTGGAGTATACGCCAATGTGACCCACTACCAGGAGTGGATTAATGCCACCATCTCAAGAGCTGAGGTCTTCGGTCCCAAAAATCTGGACCGACCTGACTTCCTGTTCCTAACTGTACTGTCCTCTCTGGCTTTCCTGGGACCCTACTGTGCCCTTTGGGCCTAACACTATATCAGGAGATTTTGCAGTATTAGCTGAAGCAACGGGCGGAGTACAGGGCTTCAAAGAGTGCCTGGAGAACAAGCCCCAGAGGCAGAGAACTCACAGGAAAGTCAGTGGGAATCCTGGATGACTTCATTAAAAAAAAAAAAAAATCGAAATGATTTCATTTTGAATGTTTTTTGAGTCTGGATGTGTTTTTGTGGTTGGAATGTGAACAGTTGAGAAATAAGACTGCCAATTCTGTGCATGGCATTCTTTGTTCCTGGCTATGAGTCTTGCAGGGCAGGAAGGATCCCCTCTATGAATAAATACTTGCAGACACAATTAAATGGCTTCTGGAGAAATAGGCAAGGCAAATAGTATCTGTGATGACAAAAGAGAAGGTCTTCGAATGATTTTGTATATCTTTCATGCATATTCGGTTGAACCAATCCGGGGATGGGGCATGGTCACGATGGGTGGATAATCACACAATAAATGAGGGAATCTGAATTCCTAGCCTGGAGAGCTCTGCCACAATCTCCAAGGGAGCAGCAATAGTCCTCTGAGTGTAGGGACAGTGCCTGTCAAAATAGGATGACCCACTGATGGTTTTTTGTTGTTGTTGTTGTTGTTGTTTTTATTGATTACTACCCTTGTGAGTTTTTGCTCTTGCAAATGAGACTTAGCCTGCAGTAGTGGGGTGCCTAAGGGTTGCCACCTGAGAGCCTCCTTGTTGCTCAAATGTGGCCTCTATCTAAGCCAAACTCAGCATATGATTGCATTACCTTCCCCCCAACGTGGGACATGACTCCCGGGGATGAGCCTCCCTGGCAACGAGGGATTGATACCAAGTGCCAACTGGCAGCTTTGTGCAGTGGCAGTATCGTAGCCAATGAGGTTTATCCGAGGCACGATTATTGCTAATTGAAAACTTTTCCCAAGTGCCAACTGGCAACACAACTGGAAAAAGACCTTGAATAAAAGGGGGAAACGGTAAAGACAAATGAGTTCAAGTGGCTAAGAGACTTCAAAGAGAGTCGGGAGGTCATCCCAGAGGTAACTCTTACGCACACCTCAGTAGGAGCTAATAGAACATCTAAGTGCCTATCATCCCACTCAGTGGGGTTCCTGAGAGCTCCGGAGACACCCTGGTCTTATATAAGGGGGGATAGCCCCAGAGACTGATGCCTTATCAGTAGGTTCTATTTTGTAATCTGTGCTCCTGAGAGTGACAGAATTAGACTCAAATAAGTCCTCCCTGCACATGGTTCACCAGTCCCTTCTATTCAAACCTACATGTGATGCTGGAGTTTCTTAGGTATACTTCCAGAGACTGGAGCCTCCCACCTACCTATGTGCCAGGTGTACATGAAATCTAGGTGGAGCTGCAACTCCTACCCTACAGCTCAATGGACTCATCCAAGTCACCTGGTGAGGAGACAACGATTGGAAATGGCCATCCCAGGGAATGGAGAGGGCCTGCATCTGCAGGCAGGATCATCCCACCCACCATATCCATGGGATATACGCCCTCTCTCACTTGGAGTTGGAGTGGACATCACCATCCCAGTCGCCTCTGGATTGGGGGAAGAACTATGGACTAGAGTGGACTTGATGGTATTCTCTTGCTCACATATGGTGATTCTTGCAATGCAAGAAATTATAACAATGAGGTGGAGCCAGTGGCCACTTGACAGTTTTTTGGGTAGGGAGGGGATGAGCAGTTGAAATACAGGGGCTTCTTTGGGAGTTGGAGGTTGTCCTGAGTACTGTTGTGGCAATGGATGTAGGCCATTTTAAATCAGCACACACCACTCAGAACTGAGTGGGAGAGAGTGTGGTCTACAGTGTGAACTGTGGTCTATGGTTGGTGGCAAGGCTCCAGGAGGTGTAAGTTCA
>JAKSZT010054458.1:26057135-26072518 GCA_026826555.1 Tolypeutes matacus
TACAGCTCAATGGACTCATCCAAGTCACCTGGTGAGGAGACAACGATGGGAAATGGCCATCCCAGGGAATGGAGAGGGCCTGCATCTGCAGGCAGGATCATCCCACCCACCATATCCATGGGATATAAGCCCTCTCTCACTTTGAGTTGGAGTGGACATCACCATCCCAGTCGCCTCTGGATTGGGGGAAGATCTATGGACTAGAGTGGACTTGATGGTATTCTCTTGCTCACATATGGTGATTCTTGCAATGCAAGAAATTATAACAATGAGGTGGAGCCAGTGGCCACTTGACAGTTTTTGGGTAGGGAGGGGATGAGCAGTTGAAATACAGGGGCTTCTTTGGGAGTTGGAGGTTTTCCTGAGTACTGTTGTGGCAATGGATGTAGGCCATTTTAAATCAGCACACACCACTCAGAACTGAGTGGGAGAGAGTGTGGTCTACAGTGTGAACTGTGGTCTATGGTTGGTGGCAAGGCTCCAGGATGTGTAAGTTCATTGAGGGTGGTGGGCCACACTGTGGGAGATGTTTGTGTGGGATGTGGTGGGAGGTGTGGGAGGTGGGCAACATGGGAATCCCAGTGGGTTCCGTGTAATATTTTAGGTAATCTAAGCACCTCTTAAAATATATGTATATATATATATATAAATAACATTTTTGTAAGCAAATACACATATATGCATATATATTTATATATCATTTTACAAATGTTTGTATGTATTGTGAGAATTTTGATTTTTACCCATAATAAAAATAAAAAAAAAAAGACTAACATTTAAAAAAAAAAAAAAAAAAAAAAAAGAGAAGGTCTTCAAGGAAAGACCTTTAAGCCCATGGGTTGCATCACAGGCCTCTTACCTCATCTATATTTCTCACCTCCTCTACTATCCTACACTTCCAACCCCCGCCCAAACTTTAGCATGGGATCTAATAAGAAACACAGATACGTAGCTCAGCTCTGTGTTTTTCTGAAATCTTTATTTTTTTGGAATAACAATGCAGCCTACTACCCAAAAATGGATGAATGCCGTGATCTCAAGAGCTAAGGTTTCAGGCCTCAACACTGTAGACCTATCCAGGTTGTTTACTAAGTCCTTTAAATGCTTAGAGCAAGGAAAAGTTTATATCCCTTACTTAACCAGCATGCTTCCTTTTGTTAGACAATCAAATTCTATGCTTAAGTTGCTGGGAAATCAGAGCTAACATTTGAACTCAATTGTAGTCATTTCCTTTATTCTAGATTTTCTGCTGTAATTCTACTCATTTAAGTCTCATTTGAATGAACTTAAGTTTTATAGCATCTGTGTCTTTTATGGTAAGCCAACTTTCCAAAAAAAATTTTTTTTGGATAAGTAAATGTGTTTACTAAGAAGTGAGGTAGATGTGGAAACTTAAATCCTTGCTAATCCTCAACTTCACCTCTTATCTGCATTGCCACTACAATCTCCTAACTGGCATCCCCCCATGGACATCTCCACGTCCTTTCTTACATCTTACACCTCCATCCAACTCCATCTACTCTCCACAGCATTCAGACTAGTGTTCTAAAAACAAAAAATATTTGTATACCCTTCCCCATTCCTCCCTTGCTTACTGTACTTCAAAGGCACCATGTTGCTCAGAGGTTATGGACTATATTCTTTAACATGGCCTACAAAGCCCTGCACAGTCCCTGCCTGCCTCTTCAGACCACCCTGGCCTGCTTTGATGCTTTCTCTTCCGCAAACGCTCCAAGCACCCTCTCAGCACCAGACTTTTGCATCTGCCATTCCCTCTCCCTTGCTGCCTTTACCTAATTAATTTTTACTGTGCCTTCATATCTCAGTTACCCTTCCTTTCTCCAAGGAAGCCAACCCTCGTGCTACTGATCAGAACAAATCCCCCTAATATACATGCTCAAAGCACTCTGGATCCCTCCTTGATAGGATTCAGCATAGCTGTAATTTAACATTCATTTATGTAATTGTCTAATTAATGTGTGTCCGTCTTACTGAACTGCAAAGCCAATGAGAATAAAGACTTTTTTTCATCCACCACAGATATCAGTCTCAAATATCTGTTGAATGAATGAATGAATAATAAACACCCAATGATTTGTTTGTCTCCCCAACTGAGCACGTAGGTATTTTGTTTACCTGGTAGCCCAGCACCTGGCACAATGCCTTACACAAGTAGGTTTTCTAATTATTAGTTAAATGAAAGGATGAATGACAGAAAGACTTCTCCAGCCCAGTTCTCCTCCTCACACCTCTCCAGCTAAAAGGGAAAAGGAGAGAAAAAGAGTATGCAGAGCAAGTAAATCGAAACATTTCTCAGAGGCAGGAACTCAAGCGAAGCAGGCTCTGGAACGACAGAGGACTAAGCAAAAGGGCACCTGAACGAGAGAGAGAAGGGACAGGAAAGGAGAATGGAGGAAAAGGAACTAAGGTCAAGAACCAGGGAAGAACAAGTAGGAAGGGAAAGCACACGAATATGTGAGCCAGGACAACACACACAAAAGGACCTAAAGAAGGTCAAGAAAGACACTGCAGTGGGGGTTGGCGTGAGGGATTGCCAGTGCGGAGCCATCAACGACAAAAAGTGCCTGGGGGGCCCAGTGGATGTACGGATGAGCGACAGGCCTCCTCACCACCGCCCCAGGATGTCTTGAACATGCATGTGCTTGCACTCAGTGAGGGTAGAAGTATCTTCTCCCCTTCTGCTAGCATGGTTGGGGAGTGCTTGGCTGAAATTCAGAAGGGAATGCCATATCCTAGCCTCCTTAGCTTTGAAAACTTTCCATCTTTTCACAAGATGAGAAGTTACAGTTTATCTCCCCTGTTCAGATGAAACTCTTCTTTTTTTGTTTTTGTTGTTGCTGTTCTTATTGTTTGTTTGTTTGTTTTCAGGAGGCTCTGGGGATTGAACCCAGACCTCTTAACGTGGGAAGCTGGAGTTCAGCCACTGAAACTTGTTTTCAGAATGTTAACAGTTTGTTGTCCCTCCCATATGGCCCCTCCCCCTTTATGGCTCCCTCATCTGTCTGCTCATTGTCTGCTCGATGAGTCTGTTCATCTTCTTTAGGAGACACCAGGAACCAAACTGTTGACCTCCCATGTGGGAGGCAGGTGCCCAACTGCTTGAGCCACATCTGCTCCCAACAGTTTGTTTTTATTTCTCCCTGTTTCCCTCCCATGTTTTACAAGGCTCTGAACGTACAGACTTTAAGATTGAGAAAAGATTTTGCAGTTGATTAGGATGTGTGCTTTAAGTGGTTGGTAGTTAAGCATTGATTAGAAAGAAAAAAAAAAAAAGAAAAGAAAAAGTTACCTATCTTACATCAAACTGTAGTTTGCCTCCAAGATATCAGTCTCTCACCTTAATCTTTTCTTTTGAATACATTTATGTTACCTAAATTGTTCTTTGTTCCTTTTCATAAGCTAATAGAACTCTAAGGATTGTTTTTAGTAAATTCTGACAGCATGCATTACTTAGCAGCAGTCCCAGTTTGGCATAGGTCTGTCTGTCGATTCCGCTTAATATAACTTCCACTTTGCTTAAGAATTTGCATGACTATTAGTGCTTTGAAGGCAATTTAAAAGTGCACAAGTTATACATACAGAAGAAAGAGCAACTTATCATACCTAACAACGATCCTGGAAATTTTTCATACTGAGAGTCTATGCAGATTTCAGTTCTGTGCTTCCTGTAAGTTGATCAAAATGTCGGGGGGAAAACGGGGGGCGGGAGGGGGCCAAGAAAGCCAAAATACTCCTTTCCAGCACTTCTCCAGCCCCTTTACCTCAAAATAGGAGGCAACTGTTCCAGAGCTGGGGTCTGGCAGAATATTTCTCATGAGCCAAAACTTAAAACTTAAAACTTTTGCAGGAACACAGCCAATGCTAAGTAAAAGGAAGGAGTTCCGGGGAGTAAAGGACTGTGTGACCTTACTGTTCTGACTACTGTCCAGGCAACAATGGGGAAGATGTACTCAATTCTGGACAACCCAATAGATGCCTTCTCTTGAGAAGTCTTAATGTGTCAACATTCATTAGACAGAATTAAGGGCCTAGCATGCTCCAGGCACTGTGGCAGGCACTAAGAATACAGTCCTACAAACCAGGCAGCACACCCTGCCCTCGAGGCGTTTACCTTCAGTGGGGGAGGAAGTTAATAACCAAATGAAAAAGAAATGTACATTATAATACCATGTAGAGAGAAGTCTGATAATAAAAAAATAAAACAGAAGGCAATAGAGTAACAGGGTTGGGGGTGGGGTCCACACTTTAGATAAGGGTGGTCAGGGAAGCCTGAGGTGGTAACATTTGATAGAGGAAATGAAGCAATAAAATACCTGGGAAAAGGACACTGCAGGTAGAGGGAAGAGCAAATACAAGGGTTTGAGGTGAGAGCGTGCTAGGGGTGTGTGAGGAAGAGCAGGGAGGCCAGTGGGGCTGGAACGCTGTGAGCCAAGGGGGCGAGGGATGGGAACTGAGAACAGAGAAGAGCCAGAGGGGCCCTGAAGAGTCTTGTGGGTAATCAAAAAGGCCTCAAATCTTATTCTCAATGAGATGAGAAGCAATTGGAGGGAATGCTGGGAAAATGGAAGAGTGATGCAGATGGAGAGAATCCCACACCACTGCTTGCCGGGGTACAAGGGGGCTAGGATGGTAGAGCGGGTTGTTGGATGGGAGCAGAGCTAGAACAAGCAGTGGAGAAAGAGAATCAGACACCAGGGCACTAATGTAGAGCACAGCAAAATGCTAGAGGGCTGCTATATCCTGAACATCAGGGAGAGGTCTGGGTTCCAGGCAGCTGTGGGCTGTATCCCGTCTTCCTATTCCCCACCTGCACTGTCCTTACAATAAGTCCCTATTAACCAAGGTAACCTCAGAAAGGCACAAGCCCAAGTTTCTTACCATGTCCTTTTTAATTCATCGCTAACACTCCTACCTGATTTCCCTTGTTTTTCCACTAGTTACCCAAACCAGTATTATCCCTTCAGCCCACTTCCACCTGAAGGCCTTCTTTCTGCTCTCCCCTACACCTGGAATACCCTTCTCTTCAACCCACTCATTAGAAATATTTCTGCCCATTTATTAGAAAAGGAGGCAATAAAAATCTGAAAAACACATTGAAAGGAATCTATAAAATGGTTCTAAAAATGAATCTATATGGCTCAAGTGATTGAGCTCCTGCCTATGACATGGGAGGCCCCAGGTTCGGTTCCCGGTGCCTCCTAAAGACCAGTGAGCTGACACAATGGGGTGGTGCGGAAAGCTGACACAACAAGATGATGCAACAAGAGACACAAGGAGGAAAACATAATGAGAGACACAACAAAGCAGGGAGCGGAGGTGGCTCAAGCAATTAGGCGCCTCCCTCCCACATGGGATGTCCAGTTCCCAGTCCCTCCTAAAAGGAAGACAAGCACACAATGAACAGACACAGCAAGTGCAAACAATGAGAGGGAGGGGAGAAATACATAAATAAAATAAATCTTTTAAAAAAATGAAATCTATGATGTGTTTGGGGCTCTCTGAAGATACTTTAAACAATTCCTGTGATTGAATTTCCAAAAAATGGCTCAAACTAAATAACTACATAGATTTTTTTGCTTCAAATGCTAAAACACAAAATGTGAAGCTTAACCCAATATATGAGATATAGCACCTGGAAACACTTACTGGAAGAAAAAAAATTAATATACATTTGTATTCATGAAACTAAAATGTCAAGCACTTACTGGTAACTAATTTAGTCAGAGATACCACAATTGACCAAATGAGGAGAAAATAAATAGTATGTCTTTACATTATATTGGGGGTGGGGTGAGGTGGGTTCAACATGACACTTCTGCCTTGAAAACCAAATTTTAATTTGCAGAGTACTTTATTTCTTAGACTACCTGATTTTAATATGTGCCAACTCTCATTTTAATATGTTTTGAGGAATTTTAATTAATGTGGGGTTTGCTAAACTCATATTTAAGAAATAAAGCTATATGATAAGACTGCTGAAAATCCAATCTGGAATTATTTTTCTAAAAATGGAAAAAATGTTGCACAATTAGTTATTTCTAAACTTGTTCTTCACATAATAGGCTACTTCAGATAATCACTCATTTTTCCTTTATTTCAACTAAACTGTAAAGCCACCAAAAAAAAAAAAAAAAAAAAAGACAGGAATGTTACAGAAAAGGGATTCAGAAAAATAAAATTTGAAGTTACATTTTGATTTATTTAATCAACAGCAGATAATTTAGTTTACGTGTCTGACCTCATTCTGAAACTATTAAGATTTTCTCCACCAAATTTGATTACATATACTATATTAAAATACTGAAAATCAGCTGCCTGAGAATCTCGTTAAACATGTTCCTTCTTTAGGAAAGAAAGAAGGGAAAGAAGCTGTTCCAAACAACCAGAGATTAGATTAATTTTATTCCCTACTACTGAAAATTGAGTGGAAATGTTCTCTGTCAGAAGAATAAACAAGATTGAAATCTTAAAAAAAAAAAAAAAAAAAAAAATCCATGGAACTGCACTACACAAACAGTAAACCCTAAGTTAAACTATGGAATATAGTTAATAGTACAATTATAAAAATGCACTTTCACCAATTGTAACAAATGTACCAAACTAATGCAAGGTGTTAATAATAGGGTGTTATATGGGAAGAATGTATTTTATGTTGATTGTTCTGTAAATGCACAGCTACTTAAAAAAATATGTATGTATCTCTCTAAAAATATATCTATGTGTCTCTCTAGCTATCTACATACACACACACACACACATAAAATCTCTTCTGGGAGCATTCCCTCTTGTCCACTCCACCTTCAGCACTGACCCTTAGCCATGCCAGCTAAATAAGTAGATAGAATCGAACTACTTCTCTAATTAAACCAACTTCTCTAATTAAAAAAAAAAAAAAAAAAAAAAAGATTGAAATCTTTAATGGAATTGTCTTTGAGGATAATTATCCTTAACTCACCCAAATCCACAGCTTCTACTACCATGTAAGTCTTTACTTCCCATCACCATGTTGTTGGAATAAAGTAGTTGGGATCTAGTCCTGTGGCACTACGAGCTACTCTTATGACACCGCCTTCTACTATAATTAGCTTTGAACAATCAGAAATGAAAGGCATAGGATAGGATGAAGGCCTAAGGCCCCAGAATGCCTAAGACATTCTGATTTTAGTGTAAATAGTGAGAAGAGAGCATTTTCTGGATACAGTTTTGTGGCAGAACTGGGAGGCCATTTTAATTGGGTTTGGATGTGATTTGATGGATTGGCTGTAGGTGGTGGGAGTGGTGACTGGGATGGGAGGATAGGGAGAGTTATGAGAAAAGAAAAATCAAGAATGGCTCTTAGGTTCCTGGCCTGAGAATGGGTGTACCATTAAGTGAAATGAGTTAGACTAGAGGAGGAACAGCTTTACAGGACTATTAAATCAAGTGGTAGGCTTCCTGAGCCCCGCACCCCCCCCCCAATCGATGTCTGTGTCCTAATCCCCAGAACCTGTGATTAAATTACCTTACATATGAAGAGGAACTTTGCAGATGTGTTAAGGTCTTGGGTTAAATTAATTTGCAGATAAATTAAGGATTTGAGATGGGGAGATTATCCTGAACTACCCAGGAGGGCCCAGTATAAATCACAGGATCATTATAAAAGGGAGTCGGTAGGATCAGAGTCAAAGAGAGAAGATGTAAGGATGCAAGCAGAAGACAGAGAGGAAAGATGATGCTATGCTGCTAGC
Organism: Tolypeutes matacus; assembly: GCA_026826555.1. Lineage (NCBI taxonomy): Eukaryota > Metazoa > Chordata > Mammalia > Cingulata > Chlamyphoridae > Tolypeutes > Tolypeutes matacus. The sequence goes on from JAKSZT010054458.1 coordinate 26,064,884, forward strand.
TTTCAAGGTAGAGGAAGGGCCCACAAGCTTAGGATTGTTGGCAGCCTCTAGAAGCTTTCCAACAGTGATGGTTAAAACAACTGCACAGCTTCAGAGCTGAAAGACATTAGGTTAATTTTATTAAAAGTTCCATATTTCTAGACGACATAAAAAGAAAGGACAAAATGAAGAAATCAAAAAAGTAATAAAAAAAATAGGAAAAAAAAAAAAAAGGACAGTAGTTGATTGAGCAAAGAAATTTTGTGTCAGTGAATTTTTTTAATGATTTTTTTGAGATGTTTAAGTATACAGAAAAATCATGAGAAAATACAGAGTTCCCATATACCCACGCCCCACAGTTTTCCCCATTTAACACTTTGCATTAGTGTGGTACCTTTGTTAAAACTGGTGAAACAACATTATAATTATACTATTAACTATAGCCCATAGTTTATATCAGAGTTCATTGTGTTGTACAGTCCTATGGATTTTTTTATTTTATTCTAGTAACATATATATAAAACCTAAAATTTCCTCTTTTAACCACATTCAAATATGTAATTCAGTGGAGTTAATTACATTCACAGTGCTTGCTCCCATCACTACTGCCCATTACCAAAACTTTTCCCATCAGCCCAAACAGAAGCTCTGTTCAATTTAAGCATTAACTCCCTGTTCTCAAACCACACCCTGGCCCCTCAAAACCTATATTCTAGATTCTGACTATGAATTTGCTTATCCTATTTCATATCAGTGAGATCATACAATATCTGTCCTTATGTGTCTGGCTTATTTCACTCAACATGATGTCTTCAAAGTTTATCCATGTTGTCACATATTCCAGAACTTCACTCCTTTGCACTGCTGAGTAATATTCCACTGTATGTATATGCTACATTTTGTTTATCTGTTCATCACTTGATGGACACTTGGGTTGCTTCCATCTTTTGGCAATTGTGAATAATGCTGCTATGAATATCTATGTGCAACTATCTGTTTGAATCCCTGTTTTCAATCCTTTTGGGTATATACCTAAAAGTAGGATTACCAAGTCATGTGGTAGTTCTATACTTAACTTTCTGAGGAACCACCAAACTGTTTTCCACAGCATCTGCACCATTTTACATTCTCCCTAACAATGAATTGAGTGTTCCTATTTCTCCACATCCTCTCCAACACTTGTTATTTTCCATTTTTTAAATAGTAGCCATTTTAGTGGATGTGCAATGGTATCTTGTGGGGTTTTTTTTCCCTTCAGCTTCCAGTATATTTATTTTTCCTAGAACCTTGATACAATTAACCCTTAATTTTACAATATTTATATAACAACACAAAATTAAAATTATATAAGCAGCATATGGTCTTATTACAGAACTTGGCCCTCTTATAAGTTAGCTTATAAACATTACAAGCTACTTTGCTTTTCTGTCCTAACCAAATGTTGCAACCAACAAACCACTCCCATAAGCTTCACCGCCCCCCCCCCAAGTGGCTCCCTCATCTGTTTTGTTTGATTTTGTTTGTTTTTTTTGCTCATTGTCTGCCTGTTTTTCTTTCATGCACTGCGATCCGAACCTGGGACCTCCCATGTAAGAGGCGGGCGCTCAACTGCTTGAGCCACATCCACTCCCTGCTCGTTTTTGTTTTTTGCTTGTTGTCTGCTCGTTGCGTTTGCTCGTTGTGTTTGCTCCATGTCTGTCCATTGTTTGTCTGTCTTCTTTAGGAGGCACCGGGAACCAAACCCGGGATCTCCCATGTGGGAGGTGGGTACTCAACTGCTTGAGCCACATCTGCTCCCATAAGCTTTGTATTAAGTACTTAAGTCAACTTAAGTGATGATCTCTCCACTTAGCCATAGATGGCGGGGGGGGGGGGCGGACGACGACGACGGGACACCACCTCAATTCCTGACCTAAAAAATTTTTAATTAACCCTAACTATCAATTTCTTATCAAATTTCAACAGATAAAACACCAGAAATAGATTATGGGTAACTCTAAGTCTTTTGCCTAAGTAATTCAGGGTTGAACTTTCAAAAGAAGATGCGGGTTTCTCATTAAATTTTGTCTTAATGGGTCTCAAAATTCTGTGACAGATTTTTGGTCAAGTTATTTCCATTTAAAAAGTACTGATTTTAAAAACTAATAACTTAAAACTGTCACACAAAAGAAACAATTGGATCACAAAACATTTCTTTCCTTATGACGGTTTTCAGATGCATTGTTATCATTAACGAGCCTTTTCTTATTGAACTTATTAAACTCAAAAGGCCAACTGAGACAAAGAGTTCTGCGAATGGTCTTCCACCACTGAGTAAGAATGGGCTGGCAGGTGTTCTGAATAATATTCCTTTAGCCATCTGAGCTCTCTGGGCAGACTTGGTGACCTTGTCAGCCGCAGCAGCCTTCTTGTCCACTGTCTTCATGACACCCGCAGCAACTGTCCCATGTCATGAACTGCAAAACAACCCAGAGGAGGATAATCTGAGAAGCTCTCGACACACATGGGCCTGTCAGGAGCCATACCAACAATGGCAGCAACACCAGATTTCAAGAATTTGGGGCCATTTTCCAACCTGTTTTACCAGAACAGCGACCAGTCTTCTCTATCAGCTCAGAAAACTTGGAAGCAATGCGAGCTGTGTGACAACCCAGCACAGGTGCATAGCTAACACTGATTTCACCTGGAAGGTTCAGGATAATTGCCTGAGCTGTGAAACCAGCTGCTTCCATTGATGAATCATTTTTGTTGTCACCAGCCACACTGTCATGACAAACTTCTCTTACAGACATGTTCTTAACAATGAAGCCCACACTGTCCCAGGAAGAGCTTCACTTAAAGCTTCATGGTACATTTCAACAGACTTTACTTCCATCAGTTGTAACATTAACTGAAACAAAGGTGACCATCATGCCTGGTTTGAGAACACCAGTCTCTACTTAGCCCACAGGGAAAGTGCCAATCATCACCAATTTTGTAGACGTCCTAGAGGGGCAGATGCAAGGGTCTGCTGGTTGGATGATTAGGTGGCAAGATATAATCCAGAGCTTCAAGCAGCAGATTGCCAAGAAGCACATGAAAAGATGCTCAACATCATTAGCCATCAGGAAAGGAAATCAAAACCTGGCATTGTTTCACTGGCACAATGATTCCACTGGCATTGCACCCTTAAGGGTGACCTTCCATCCCTTGAACCAAGGCAGTTGGCTCCAGCATCTTGTCACCATTCCCACCAGAAACTGGCACAAATGCTATTGTGTCAGGGTTGTAGCCAATTTTCTTAATGAGGGTGCTGACTTCCTTAAACGATTTTCTCCTATCTCTTCTGGCTGCAGAGTGTCTGGTTTTCTTCATTGATGGTTTCTGGATTTTAACTTGTTCCAGTGGATGGACCATCATTTCCTGTCTTGTAATCTTTTGTTGCACACAGTATATTTTAAAGTTTTAAAGTGTTAACTCTTTGATTTAGGCCCTAAGCTCTCTGTTCCTTAAGTCTGTATCCAGCTAGTGATACACAGAGATTTCCTTGAGGGCCAGGAGCTTAAAAAAAAAAAAAAGCAGATGCAAAAAATCACCTTTCACAGCCTGCCAAATGGCTCTGCTTTGGCTGGTGCTCTCCTTCAGAGTTCAGCCCTTCTATCAAGAAGATCAGCCCCAGGCAAAAGCGAAGTCCAAGGTCCCCTCCATCTTTTCTGAGCCTGCTTCTTGTCCCAGACTTAGGCTTGCCTTGGAATTCCCCTCCTTCAGGAATTTGACTGTCTCTCTACTCCCTAAGAAATACACTTTGCCTCCCCTCCCAGGCTCCCTATTGTAGTTCTTAAATCAGGTAATCCTTTGCCCCAGGTCACTTGGACTTAATTTTTTTTTTTACACGTTTTAGGTGTCTGCAAGCTGCTTCTGCCTGCAGGGCAAGTTCGGGGGGGGGGCAGAGAAGTGTTTCCAGGTTTAGTCTTTCAGGCTGCCACCTGATAAACTGGCAGGAACATACAGGCACCCGGTATGCACATAAGGATTACTATGCTCCCTCTGGAAAAAACTCAGGGGCCAAAGCGGGAGCACAAGCGGGCTCCACATCTTACCGAGGAAGGGGTGGGAGTGAGGCCAGCAAGGGCTCCAGGATCTTCTCCTACAGTTTTTAAGGGTGCATGTTCTTGATTTGGCCCTCTCCCAGTTACTGCAACCCTTTAACTATTTTCCAGAGCTTTAAGGAAGATAGTTCTGCCAGTTTTTTCTAGTTGGTCAAAGATCCCGTGGGGGAGCAGCACCCCTCTTAGGCTGCCTTCTTGGTTGACCAGACCTTGACTCTGTGTCACTGAATTTTAAATAATGAAAACATTTGGCCATAAATCACTGGAGCACCTTCAAAAGCAAAGATATGGATTTTCAGGAAATATCTCCTATCCCCCTATGAGTTCAATGAAGCCACTTCTATTTGGAGATAGAAGGCTAACATGAAAGACCTCTAGGAGACAGTACTCAAAAAGAAATGCACCAGTATTTCACATTCTTTTTGGTCCAGAGACTGCTGAGTTGGGTCAGGAAAAATATGTTATTCCATTTAAAGAGGCCCAATAAATAACTAGTTTCAAAATGGGCACATTTTAAACTTCTAAAATCAGGTCACAGAGAAAGTAAAAGCAATCCAATGTTGACCTAGCTTTATTTAGAGCCCAGAAGCTACCCTCTGGCTTATCCAAGCCCTTCCAATCCATTGAGCTTCAGGATAGGAACAATCTGCATTGCAACAGGCTTTTTATTGCTTATAGTCAGTGTTGCACAATAGTTTTTGTGTCAAGTGTTTTACATCTCAAGTGAAAAACATCTTCCAAATACCATGAGTTCCTAAAATATGCTCTAGAAAACATTTCTAAAAGAAAAATTATATTTACAGCTATGAGAATAAGCTCAGCATAATAGAATAACCAGAAAAATAAAGGGAAAAAAGTGCAAAGTCATGTTAAGAAGATTGACCTTTAAGGGGAGGATACAAATATACAAAGCCACTTGAAAGTTTTTTTTAATGCAGAGGGATGGCATGATCAGTTTGCATTTTAGGAAAATCACTTTGACTGTTGGGTAGAGAATGGATTTGACAGAATCAAGTAAGGAGGCAAGAAGAAGCTGAGAGAACTAAAATATATTCCAAAAGCTCAATAGGCCAATTTCTAATTACTTATAGTAGTTGCAGAGTGTTCGTGAAGAAATAAAATATACAAATTAGTTTCGGTCTGCTCAAACTAGCAATCTTTTAAGGAGGCTGTGGTACGAGATGTTGCTCCCAATGATTCACCGCCCTGCCTCCAGAAAGATGATCATCCATCCTCTGGAGGTGCCAGGTGATATGCAAGGTCTACCTGCAGAAAGATTATGCCCCCTGTGCCACTGGCATAAGGTTAGCCAAGGGACTTACTTGGGCCAATGAAATGTGAGCCAAGAGATACATGCCATGTCTGAGCAGACATTTTAAAACCTGGCACATCATCTGTCCATTGCTCTTTCTCCCAGAGAGGAAGTGCTCCTTTAGCCAGAACCTCAGAATGAAGGCAGGTGAAGGCAAGCTGTAGCTCATCAGGGGAAGATAACTGTTATAACACACTAAGCAGTAGGGGTTGCTAGTGACTAAAGCAGAACAACCAAAGTTGACCAACACAGGTGTCTAACACCTAACAAGTATGATTTATTCGCATTTCTCCTCTTCAAGGCCAAGTTTTCTAGTGATTTGCTAAACATCAACCTGACCTAAAAAAAAAAAAAAAAAAAACAGTAAGTTGGCCAGAGCATCCTGAAATTAGAACAGAAATATTTGAACCTGAACGCAAACTTCATGGTCAGAAGACAGCAAACTTATTCTGTAAAGGGCCAGACAGTAAACATCTTAGGCTTTGCGAGTTACTCGTCTCTGATGCAATTACTCAACCCTGCTGATGTAGTACAAAAGCACCCACAGATAATATGTAAATAAATGAGCATAGCTGTGCTCCAGCAAGCTTTATTTGCAAAAACAGGTGCAAATCTGACCTACACATCTGCAGTTTACTGACTCCCTAGTCTAAATCCTTCATATTGCTAATGAGGTATCTGAAGCCTTGCTTAAAGTCATACAGCTGGTTAGTGACAGGTCCAGCATTAGAATCCAGGTCTCCTGAATCCAGTGTTCTAGAGTAGGTTCTGTTGGGTCACAGAAAAAGCAAAAAAGGCAGGGAATGCTAAGAGTAGGTTTTGATTGTGGCAAGCAGCTTTCAACAGTTGTTATAAATGAGGATTTGCTTTTCAAATGATCATGGGTTTCAAAAAACCAGTGGAAGTCATAAGACTAACAAGCGAACAAAGGATAAATTAGCCAGTGTTTTGAAAAATGATCTTCAGAGGAAACACAATTATGTATCTCCCGCCTACTAAAATTTCCTCAGTTTATCAATCATTTCTTTTATCAACAAGACAGCATTTGCTCTGATCATTACAGTAGTTCACCCTAGAGGAAAAACTAGATTAAAAAAAGAAAAATCCCATAATATAAATAGCAAATACACTAGATCAGCAGGCAATTATTACTCACATTATTTTAAACTTGCTTTCTTTTCTTTTAATGTCAAAAGTAATACTTATTGACACTTCCGGGAAGATGGCGGACTAGTAAGACACGGGAATCTCTTCTCCAGAAAAATAGCTAGAGGACAAGCTGAAACAGCCCCGAAAAAGATCTTCTAGGGTTTAGGTCACCAGGTGAAGGCTGCACACCACCCAGAGGAGAGAGGAACAGAAGAGGGAAATCGCGACTACAGAACTGTGAGTTGCAAGTAGCAGCTTCTGCTGCTGCCGGCACCCTCCCCCACACTCTTCAGAATTCTCGGGCCCCTGGGCCTGTGACCCCAGACAAAGGGGGCTTCAGGGATCTGCCACTCCCGGAAAGGGGAGAGAGAGGGACACAGCCTTAGGCTGACTCAGGTTCTGACCTGAAATTTGGGCTGCAGAGCCCCACGGACCCTTCCACATGGCGTTTGCCCTGGGAGCCTAGAAAGGACTGGAGAAATCAGACCCTCATAACCTCCCTCTCTTCTAGCCTGGACTAATTGTTGAGGACACCACGGGAGAGGGGAGAGAGAGCCTGGGGCTGACCCTGCTTTGGACTCCCAGGTTTGGTCTGCCCTGTCCCGAGAGCCCTTCCAGGCTGGGTGGGACTGCACCATTTTTTGCCTTGGAGACTGCAAGGGGCTAAAGATATATAAACCTACCAATCTCCTCCTCTACTGACAGGGACTGATTGTTGAGGATTCAGAAGGGAGTGGAAATATTTCCTAGCTAGGAAAAGAGGGGCACTACGAGAGAAATCTGGAGAACTGTCTCAGAAAGTTTGAATCACAGGGCTCTGAGCCCCCAGACAGGAAGCTCTATCACATTGATCTGGTCTGTGTCACAACAAATACGCTCTGACCAGGCATTGAACTGAGAGCTGCCAACATGCGCCACCTCCTGGCAGACAGAGGAAGTGCACATAAGAAAATTAATAAGTAAGAGAGGCTTTTCCTGGCCTCTATAACCTCCCTGCCCAAGGCCCTAGGAAACGACTCTACAACCAATTACTGCGTCCAGTGCCCAGTCTTGAGCAAACAGCAGAACAATCTTTTTTTTTTTTTTTTTTTTTTTTTTAAAGTTTTT
>JAKSZT010054458.1:26074531-26092947 GCA_026826555.1 Tolypeutes matacus
GTACACATAAGAAAATTAATAAGTAAGAGAGTCTTTTCCTGGCCTCTATAGCCTCCCTGCCCAAGGCCCTAGGAAACGACTCTACAACCAATTACTGGGTCCAGTGCCCAGTTTTGAGCAACCAGCAGAACAATCCTAACAATCAAGGTTGAGCCAAAAATCAAAGAGCTGTGGTAACTCACAGCCTCCTGCCACTAAAACCCCATAAAAGAGAAAGAGATAGAGCATCTAAGTAAAATACAAACTAACCAGATGCCTAAGCACCAGGAAAAAATTACGGGCCATACTAAGAAAATAGAAGACATGGCCCAAGAAAAGGAATACAGCAAAGTCCCAGAAGAGATGCAGAATTTGAGAGAACTAATCAGTAAGATGAGCACACATTTCCAAAATCAAATTAATGAGATGAAAGAGAATATAGTTAAAGAGATCAATGACATCAAGAAGTCATTGCGCGAACATAAAGAAGAATTTGAAATCATGAACAGAAAAGATTCGGAGTTCATGGGAATGAAAGACACAATAGGTGAAGTCAAAAATACATTTGAAGCATACAACAGCAGACTCGAAATGATAGAAGAAAGAATAAGTGATACTGAAGACAGAGCAGCTAAAATTGAAGAGAGAAAAGAATGGAAAAAATTGAGCAGGGGCTCAGAGAGTTGAATGACAACACAAAACGCAAGAACATATGTGTCATGGGAGTTCCAGAAGGAGAAGAGAAAGGAAAAGGGGCAGAAAGAGTATTTGAGGAAATAATAGCTGAAAATTTCCCAACTCTCACAATAGAAATGAACTTACATGTCCAAGAAGCACACCGTACCCCAATAAGAATAAATCCAAATAGACCTACGACAAGACACATATTATTCAGAATGTCAAATGTAAAAGATAAAGAGAAAATTCTCAGAGCAGCAAGAGAGAAGCAAACGATCACGTACAAAGGACGTCCAGTAAGACTTTATGCAGATTTCTCTTCAGAAACCATGGAGGCGAGAAGACAGTGGTATGATGAAATTAGGAAACTGAAAGAGAAAAACTGCCAGCCGAGAATTCTTTATCCAGCAAAACTGTACTTCAAAAATGAAGGTGAATATAAAGTATTCACAAACAAACAGAAACTAAGAGAGTTTGCAAAAAAGAATCCACCTTTGCAGGAAATATTAAAGGAAGCTTTAGAACCTGAAAGAAAAAGACAGGAGAGAGAGGCTTGGAGGAGCGTATAGAAGAAAGAAAAGCATAAAGGATAACCAAAAGAGTAAAAAGAAAGACAAAAATAAGATGACATATGAAAACCAAAGAATAAAATGGAGGAAATAAATAGTGCACTTTCAGTAATATAATTGAATGTGAATGGATTAAATTCCCCAATCAAAAGATACAGGCTGACAGAATGGATAAAAAAACATGAGCCATCCATATGCTGCTTACAAGAAACTCACCTCAGACACAAGGATACAAGCCGGCTGAAAGTAAAAGGTTGGAAAAAGATACTCCATGCGAATAGTAAACAGAAAAGAGCAGAGGTAGCTATACTAATATCAGACAAAACAGACTTCAAATGCAAAAAAGTGATAAGAGATGTGGAAGGCCATTATATATTAATAAAAGGGACGATCCTCCAGGAAGATATAACAGTCATAAATATCTACGCACCTAACCAGGGTGCCCCAAAATATATGAGACAAACTCTGGCAAAACTGAAGGGAGAAATAGACATTTCTACAATAATGGTCGGGGACTTCAACACCCCTCTCATATCATTAGATAGAAAAACTAGACAGAAGATCAACAAGGAAACAGAGAACTTGAACAATATGATAAACAAGTTAAACCTAACAGACATATACAGAACACTGCATCCAAACTCAGTGAGTCATACATTCTTCTCAAGTGCCCATGGATCTTTCTCCAGGATAGACCACATGTTAGGTCACAATACAGCTCTCAATAAATATAAAAAGATTGAAATTATACAAAGCACATTCTCAGATCATAATGGAATGAAACTAGAAATCAATAACAGACAGGAAAAAAGAAAATTTGCAAATGTGTGGAGACTGAACAACACACGCCTAAATATTCAGTGGGTCAAAGAAGAAATTGCAAGTGAAATCAGTAAATATATTGAGACAAATGAAAATGAGAACACAACATATCAAAACTTATAGGATACAGCAAAGGCAGTCTTGAGAGGGAAATGTATAGCCCTAAATGCCTATATTAAGAAACAAGAAAGAGCTAAACTCAAAGATTTAACTGAACAACTTGAGAAACTAGAAAAAGAACAGCAAACCAATCCCAAAGCAAAAAGAAGGAAAGAAATAATAAAGATGAGAGCAGAAATAAATGAAAATGAGAACAAAAAAGCAAGAGAGAAAACCAACAAAACCAAAAGCTGGTTCTTTGAGAAGATCAATAAAATGACAAACCCCTCGCTAGACTAACAAAGAAAAAAAGAGAGAAAATGCAAATAAATACAATCAGAAATGAAAGGGGGGAAATTACAAATGACCTCACAGAAATAAAAAGAATCATAAGAGGATATTATGAGAAACTCTATGCCAACAAACTAGACAACCTGGATGAAATGGACAAATTTCTAGAAACTCATAACCAACCTACACTGACACAACAAGAAATACAAGAACTTAACAAACCAATCACAATTAAGGAGATTGAATCCGTCATCAAAATTCTCCCAGCAAAGAAAAGTCCAGGACCAGAAGGCTTCACAGGTGAGTTCTACCAAGCATTTCTAAAAGAATTAACACCATTCCTGTTTAAACTCTTCCAAAAAATTGAAGAGGAGGGAAAATTACCTAACACATTTTATGAAGCCAACATCACCCTAATACCAAAGCTAGATAAAGATTCCACAAGAAAAGAAAATTACAGACCAATCTCTCTCATGAACATAGATGCAAAAATTCTCAACAAAATACTTGCAAATCGAATCCAACAGCATATCAAAAGACTTATACATCACGACCAAGTGGGATTTATTCCTGGTATGCAAGGCTGGTTCAACATAAGAAAATCAATCAATGTAATACACCACATTAACAAATTGAAGGAAAAAAACCACATGATCATCTCAATAGATGCAGAAAAGGCATTCAACAAAATCCAACATCCTTTTTTGATGAAAATACTTCAAAAGATAGGAATAAAAGGAAAATTCCTGAATATGACAAAAGGCATATATGAAAAACCCACAGCCAACATCATACTCAATGGGGAAAGGTTGAAAGCTTTGCCCCTAAGATCAGGAACAAGACAAGGATGCCCACTGTCACCATTGTTATTCAACATTGTACTAGAAGTTCTAGCTAGGGGCAATTAGACAAGACAAAAAAATTAAAGGCGTCCAAATAGGAAAAGAGGAAGTAAAACTCTCACTGTTTGCGGATGACATGATCCTGTATTTAGAAAATCCTGAAGTATCCACAACAAAGCTACTTGAATAAATGAGTTCAGCAAAGTGGCAGGATATAAGATCAACACGCAAAAATCAGTAATGTTTTTGTACACTAGTACTGAACAATCTGAGTCGGAAATCAGGAGGAAAATTCCATTTTCAATAGCAACAAAAAGACTCAAATACCTAGGAGTTAATTTAGTCAAAGAAGTACAGGACCTATATGTAGAAAACTACAAAACAATGCTAAAAGAAATTTAAAAAGACCTAAACAAATGGAAAGACATTCCGTGTTCATGGACTGGAAGAATAAATATCATGAAGATGTCAATCTTGCCCAAACTGATTTATAGATTCAATCAAAATCCCAACAGCTTACTTTACAAAATTAGAGAAGGCAATTACCAAATTCATCTGGAAGGGTAAGTGCACCCGAATAGCCAAAAGCATTCTAAAAAAGAAGAGTAATGTGGGAGGAATTTCGCTGCCTGACCTTGAAACATATTACAAAACTACAGTGGTCAAAATAGCATGGGACTGGCATAAAGACAGACACATCGATCAGTGGAATAGAATTGAGAATCCAGAAATAAACCCTCACCTATACAGTCAACTGGGTTTTTTTTTTTTTTTATCATGGGTAAAAATCAAAATTCTCACAATACATACAAACATTTGCAAAATGATATATAAATATATATGCATATATGTGTATTTGCTTACAAAAATGTTGTTTATATATATATATATATATACATATATTTTAAGAGGTGCTTAGATTACCCAAAATATTACTCGGAACCCACTGGGATTCCCATGTTGCCCACCTCCCACACCTCCCATCACATCCCACACAAACATCTCCCACAGTGTGGCCCACCAACCTCAATGAACTTACACATCCTGGAGCCTTGCCACCAACCATAGACCACAGTTCACACTGGAGACCACACTCTCTCCCACTCAGTTCTGAGTGGTGTGTGCTGATTTAAAATGGCCTACACCCGTTGCCACAACAGTACTCAAGACAACCTCCAACTCCCAAAGAAGCCACTGTATTTCAACTGCTCGTCCCCTCCCTACCCCAAAAGTGTCAAGTGGCCACTGGCTCCACCTCATTGTTATAATTTCTTGCATTGCTAGAATCACCATATGTGAACAAGAGAATACCATCAAGTCCACTCTAGTCCATAGTTCTTCCCCCAATCCTGAGGGGACTGGGATGGTGATGTCCACTCCAACTCCAAGTGAGAGAGGGCTTATATCCCATGGATATGGTGGGTGGGATGATCCTGCCTGCAAATGCAGGCCCTCTCCATTCCCTGGGATGGCCATTTCCCATCGTTGTCTCCTCACCAGGTGACTTGGATGAGTCCATTGAGCTGTAGGGTAGGAGTTGCAGCTCCACCTAGATTTCATGCACACCTGGCACATAGGTAGGCGGGAGGCTCCAGTCTCTGGAAGTATACCTAAAAACTCCAGCATCGCATATAGGTTTGAATAGAAGGGACTGGTGAACCATGTGCAGGGAGGACTTATTTGAGTCTAATTCTGTCACTCTCAGGAGCACAGATTCCAAAATAGAACCCACTGATAAGGCATCAGTCTCTGGGGCTATCCCCCCTTATATAGGACCAGGGTGTCTCCGGAGCTCTCAGGAACCCCACTGAGTGGGGTGATAAGCACTTAGATGTTCTATGAGCTCCTACTGAGGTGTGTGTAAGAGTTACCTCTGGGATGACCTCCCAACTCTCTTTGAAGTCTCTTAGCCACTTGAACTCATTTGTCTTTACCATTTCCCCCTTTTATTCAAGGTCTTTTTCCAGTTGTGCAGTCAACTGGTTTTTGACAAACCTACCAAGCCCACGCTGATGGGAAAAAACAGTCTCTTCAACAAATGATGTTGGGAGAACTGGATATCTATAACCGAAAGAATGAAAGAGGACCCCTATCTCACCCCCTATACAAGAATCAACTCAACATGGACCAAAGATCTAAATATAAAAGCCAGGACCATAAAACTACCAGAAGAAAATGTTGGGAAACATCTTCAAGACCTTGTAGTAGGTGGTGGTTTCTTGGACCTCACACCCAAAGCACGTGCAACAAAAGAAAAAGTAGATAAATGGGACCTCCTCAAAATTAAACAATTTGCACCTCACAGGACTTTGTCAGAAGGGTGAAAAGGCAGCCAACTCAATGGGAAAAAATATTTGGAAATCACATATCTGATAAGGGTTTAATATCCAGGATATATAAAGAGATGTTACAGCTCAACAATAAAAAGACAAATGACCCAATTAAAAAATGGGCCAAAGACTTGAATAGACATTTCTCCGAAGAAGAAATACAAATGGCAAAAAAACACATGAAGAAATGCTCAACATCACTCATGATTAGGGAAATGCAAATCAAAACTACAATGAGATATCATTTCACACCTATCAGAATGGCCACTATTAAAAAGACAGAGAACTACAAGTGTTGGAGAGGATGTGGAGAGATAGGAACACTTCTTCACTGTTGGTGGGAATGCAGGATGGTACAACCACTATGGAGGACTGTTTGGCAGTTCCTAAAGAAGTTGAATATAGACTTGCCGTGTGACCCTGCAATACCACTACTGGGTATATACCCAGAAGAACTGAGAGCAGTTACACGAACAGACATCTGCACACCGACGTTCATAGCCACATTCTTCACCCTTGTCAAAAGTTGGAAACAACCCAGGTGTCCATCAACAGATGAGTGGATAAACAAACTGTGGTCTATTCACACGATGGAATATTATGCAGCTGTAAGAAGAAATGAAGTCATAAAACATATGGCAACATGGATGAACCTGGAGGACATTATGTTGAGTGAAGCAAGCCAGACACAAAAGGACAAATATTGTATGAATGCATTACTATGAACCAAATATATTGTGTAATATATTGTTTGATTCACAAAAAAAAAAAAAACAAAAAAACAAAACAAAACAAAAAAAATGTACATGTATACATTACATTTAATTGAGAAATGTATATATTTATTCATCTGTGTTTACTTTTTAGTTTTTAATTGCTTATGTTTTCAATTATTAAATGTACAAAATAAAGTTTAAAAAAAAAAGTAATACTTATTGAAAGAAACTCAAATAATAAAGAAGTATATAAAATGACACATTCCATGCCCTCCCAAATTCCACTCCCGATCGTTAACCATATATTATTTTTGTACATAACTGATTCATAGAAGAACAGTGCAGTAAAGCTACTTTCTCTGTGCCACTTTATTGTTAAAAAAAAAAAAAAAAAAGAGGAATATGGAGTTTCCCCTGGCCAAATATTTCTTGGAAATTATGTTTTTAAGAAGTGTGCAGAGTTTTATGTGGCCTGAAACTAAGCCACACAAGCAACAGACGCAGGGTTTGAACAAGAGGTCTTGGGAAAAAGAAAAAAAAATTCAGCCACAGTATTCTAGAAGAGTTCAGAAACAGAAAAGACATGCATTATTTGATCATCTCTATTGTCCTACAAAAAGTAACAAAAGGATTGGCTCCTTATATGCTGGAATTATAAAATGTACCGTGTAAAAATGCTTTTAAATTTTTTTAAAGGAAGTAGGTGAGGATACAAGATGAAACAAGAGTTGACAATTGCTGAACCCAGTAATGGGTATGTGGGTTCATTATGATACTCGTTTTACTTTAGTATATGCTTGAAGTTTTCTATTAATAAAGGTTTTTTTTTTATTCTAAAGAAAAAAATGGGATAATATAAGAACCTGCACCCCAGGACTGTCAGGATTACATGAGTTCCTGACACACATTAAGCACTAAATATGTGATTCATAAATAAATAAAATATTTTATTCAGATATACTAAAAAGTTGGTACTTTTTGTTTTTACCCTACTGCAGGACTAAAAACACTAGGCAAAGAATAAAAGAATACTCAAATCAGAACCCCTAATTCTTTATTATCTGCATTAAACAGTCACTTGAAACCCGTGAGGTGATCAGTACCAAATTATGTTCTATAAGGTTTACAAAATCCCTGCACTCAAGGTGCTATTGAAAGGTTTTTTCTAAATGCTACATAAGTACTCATCATTATATTCAACACTAATAGCAAATACACTCTAATTAAGGCTTAATACTAAATGTTTAGTACAATTTCCTAGAGAGGTTATCAAATAACTACCATTTCCCATGTCACAAAATGTTAGTAATATTGGACTTGTTGCTCACTTTGATGTCCTACATCCCATCGGTCACCAGCCCAGTCAATTCTTCCTCAGAAATATCTTTAACATCACCCACCCTCCCAAAACTTCCCACACAATATATATGGGACTTGGGGCTTTTAAAAAAAGCAGCAACTGCTTCAGCTACTCCTAAATATCTTCCTAGAGACTCCCTCCTTAACCAGAAACTCCTTTTCTTGGCCAAATATCCAAATCTACATTTGAACTTCAAAATTCAATTCTAGGGAAGCGGCTGTGGCTCAATCAGTAGGGCTCCCATTTACCATATGGGAGGCCCTGGGTTCGGTTCCCGGGGCCTCCTGGTGAAGGCAAGCCCGCCGGCACGGCGTGGTTAGCTGACCCAGCGAGCACAAGCAGCAAGGGGGGGATAAATGAATAAATAAATAAAATCTTTAAAAAAAAAAAATTCTATTCTATTTGACAGATATAGATATGTCATAGATAAGGCACAACCTACAGTGAGACAGGCACTGTTTCTGAGTTATAGGGATATGACAACAAATAAAATAAATCTCTTCCTTCATGGAACTCACATTATTCAAAGTCAGAGTGTTCAGGTTATGCCTGGGGCCTGCCAATTTTACCTTCTTCCTATTCTGAGACACCTCAGAGCACCCCACAGACCCACAGGCTCCGTCTGACAGAAGCAACTGCAGGCAGCTTCTCACATGCAGGTAGCCATGTGGGTACCACAAGATCCACCCATCCTCCCCCAGGAGAAGGGACCAGGGATGGGTCTGAATAGCAGCCATCTATAGGTCTGCCACGGGCCTCTGAGGTAAACAGCATGGGAACCCAAAAGGGGCACTCTATGCAAAACCGCAGCTGCCAACCCCCTTAGAGCCACTTTTGGGGGGAGGCTGATGTGAGAACACAAGACAGGACCAGTTAGTAACTTCAGAAGCCATGGAAACAGAGAGTGAGTCATAAAAATGGCAGTGCCACTAACGGCAGGAGCAACAGAGGCATCCCAACTTACAAAGGAATGTTCTCCAGAGTAGCTACTTACTGTTGGTTTCCCAGAGTTACTCCTATTTCCAAATGACTTTTGAGACTACTTCTGCATTTTCCCAGCTTGCAAATAACTTATCCTAACAATAAGCTTCCATCAGCTGAGGTTAGCAGAACAGGCTCTATTGCTTGCAATCTAAAAGAACATAACTAACACAGTGCTCTCAAATTACTTCCATGCTAGTGCACCACACCATTCTTTATGTGGAGCCTACTTAGGTTATGAGATATTAGAGGGACTGAATAAAATCCATGCACAAAATGCATGGTTGATTCCATTTGTTTATGCTGTTTGACTAGAAAGTCATCATAACATGAATTACTTATGATGGAAAAATAGTTCAAATTATAAGAAATCACACTGAAACCATCCAACATCTTATTTTGTAACAGGACTCTAAGTCAGTGATTCTTACTTCATACAAAACTTCAAAAATCCAGCTCCTCAACAACTATTTCAGACATAATTAACCAAAATATCAGAATCTCAGGCCCCACTGCATTCCTCCTAAATCAGGGTCTGCATTTTAACAAGATCCTCAGGTAATTGGTAGGTTGATTAAAGCTTGAGGGTTCTCACTGCTACAGAAATGTAGAAAATACCATAGCACATGATAAAGTTGAATACCTCAAGAAATTTTCTAGGAAGAAGAAGAATACAACAGGACAGGCAATAAAATGAAATGCTGTTTATGATATTAAGGTATTGCACATTATTAAGCATCTAGTGAGGAGTAGGATTCAAATACAAGTCTCTTCTGCACATTTTAAAACTTACAATACCACTCCTTATTCCAAATGAATTCCACTTACCGACTACACCCTCCACTGGAGAAGTTATACCTCTACTGAATCATACAAATCTACCTAGCAAAAGATGTCCCGATAACTCCAGCTGTCTCCCCTGAGCTTGTGTGTGTGTACTGAGTGGGAATCCTTGTAAAGGGATGAAGAAACAACAGGTGTGGTAGCAAGATAAGAACGGATGATTTACAAGAGGACCTTCGAGTGTTATATGAACACCTCTGTACTAGTTTAGCACTGTTGGGAAATGGTGATATTTATTGCCAGAAAAACTAATTCTCCACACCTTGGGCAAACACTTTCTCCTGTGCCCCTTGTTCTTGGCCAGCTCTCAGTGAAAAAGCATTTAACTATCTTGCAGTACAGTGACTCTTTGAGTAATGAATCTTCTGGAAACAAAGCTCTAGTACAAAGAAGGCAATCACATGGAAAATGGAATCCCATCAGCGCAGGTGACAAAATCACCTCCCTTCACAGCTTCTATTTATTTATACCCTACAAAGCATTCATGGCTGGCACTAGGCAAAAGGACAAAATCTGTATAATCTGCTTTCAGCTCCTTAGGTTTCCTCTTTGGTACCTTTAAACCTGTCCAAGGATGACCATGACCCCCTTCAAGAACTATACATCACATATGAGAACTTCAAGTTTACAAGCACCTTCCTCATAATGAACCTGTGCAGTAGTCAGAGAATGAATAGTATCCAGCTGAAGGAATAGGGGAGAGGGGAGGCTCAAAAAAGCTAAGTGATTTGTCCAAGGTCACACTATAATACAGTATAAAATAGCAATAAGAATCTAGGTATTCTAGGTAACCTCATGGTAACAATATGCATTATAGTTTGGTGGTAAAAGCAGGGGTTTTGGAAAGAATAAGATCAAGTTAAAATCTACTTCAATTGGGAATTGCATTCAGCTGCTAGTCAGAGGCTTAAACAAGACAGAGCTTATCTTTTCTCAAATAGAGGAAGAGGTAGGCAATCAAAAGCTCATATGATGGGGAGTGGATGTGGTTCAAGCAGTTGGGTGCCCACCTCCCACATGGGAGGTCCCGGGTTTGGTTCCCGGTGCCTCCTAAAGAAGACAAGCAAGACAGCAAGCTGATGTGACTGGCTGACACAATGAGGGGATGCACTGAGGAGATGCAACAAGCAGGAAGCATACAGGGCTCAAGTGATTTGGTGTCTCCCTCCAACAGTGCCTCCTAAAGAAGACGAGTGGGCACAGAGAAGACACAACGAACAGACACAGAGAGCAGTACATTCAACAGGGGGTGGGGTGGGGGGGAATAAAATAAATCTTAAAAAAAAAAAGCTCATAGCTCATATGGTTTTTCTATTATCATCAGGGACTGATGTTCCATCTATTTTTCTGCTCCACCATTCTCAGTGCATACCTTCTACCTTCATGGTTGCCTCATGGTGCAGAATGGCTGCTAGAGCTCCAGCCATCACATCCTTCTTCCTAGTAGAAGGGAAAAAGGAGATAAAGCAAAGAGTATTCTGTGGAGTTCAATCAGCTCCCTTTAAGTATTTCCTGGAAACCCCACTTAACAACTTCCACTTGCATCTCATCAGCAGTCTAGGAGAAATAGTTTCACAGGCAGGCACGGCTACAACCAGTTTGGCAGTTTGATATAGTTATGAATTCCAAAAATAGATATTGGATTATGCTTGCAAATTGGTCTGTTCCTCTGGGTGTGATTAAATTATGACTAGGGCTTTGATTGGGCCACGTCAGTAGGATGTTGAGCCCCATCACTTGGTGGGAGGGGAATCAAAAATAAAAGACATGGCAAAGGACAGAGTGGTTGGAGTTTTAATGCTGGAGCCTGGGGAAGTAAGCACGCAGAGGAGCTTGGTCATGAGGAAGGAGAGAAGGCCTCGGGAAAAGAGACGAGCCGTTCACCTGACAGTTTACAGCTGGCCTTATAGAGAGGCAAAGCCTAGAGAGCCTCATAATCTACAGCTGACCTTGTGGAGGAGAGGTGCTGAGCCCGGAGAGAAACTGAGCCCCAGGAAGAGAGGAACCCAAGAAGCCTGAACCCTGGCAAACATCAGCAGCTGTCTTGCTCCACCATATGGCAACAGACTTTTGTAAAGGAAGAAACTTATGCTTTTTGGCCTGGTAACTGTAAGCTCCTACCCCCAAAAATACCCTTTTGTAAATGCCAAAAGATTTCTGATATTTTACATTAGCACCCCTTTGGCTGACTAATACAACCAGCAATGTAGTAGTTCCATTTACTAAGGAAGAAGGAAGGAATGGATATTGGGTAGGCAACTAGGAATCTGGTACTGAGTCCTCATTCCATCACTCACTAGCTGTGTGACCATGATTAGTTATTTATTTACCTCTCTGGGCTTCAGTCTCCTCATCTGTAAAATGAAGGAAATAGTTACACCTACCTCACAGAATGGGTGCAAGGACTAAATGAGAAAAACCCATATAAAACAAGTAGAATACTACCTGGCACCAGCCAAAACAATTAACTCATCATTTGATTATGCTAGTCTAGTTCCCTTTCCTAATTCTTCTCCTACTCTAATTTCCTCTAATTTATATTAGTCATTTGTACCTGTTGACAGAGTACTTTAGTGTGAGTTTGTCAGTAGGTTACCTCCAACAGGCCTGTGTATTTATGCTTTTCCTGTCTAATTATGAAATGAAATTATGTGTCAGACATCAACACCCATTAGGTATTTTCCAAAGAATTATGGTGGAGGAATTGGGCTTATCCTCCCCAAAAGGCAGGGCCTATTGGCAATCCCAACATAGATCTTTGAAGAGACTGAAGAAGCTAAGGATGGAGTAAACAAAGGACAATTTCTCCCACGCAGAAGAATTCCAAATAATATATGTAGATACTCTACCTCAAGGAGATGGAGTATAACTTCCCCACCCCTTAGGCTGTGCATAGTGACTTCCTTCCAAAGAGTGCAGTAAGGAAAGGGGGGAAAAAAGAGTAACTTTACAGTGGAGAAACCTGACTGACAAACACTACCTCAGACAGGTGATCAATGTCAAATCAATAGTAAGTCCTGCTGAGAACACATCCCTTCGATATCATGTGAGAGAATAGCACTTTACCTCTGTGATCTTCCTCCCAAAAACTCATACCCCAGTCTAGTCATGAGAAAAACTTCAGGCAAATTCCAATACAAGAATCCTACAAAATACCTCACCAGTACTCCTCAAAATTGTCAAGACCATCAAAAAGAAGGAAAGTGCAAAACTGTCACAGCCTAGAGGAACCTAAGGAGACATGATGACTGAGTGTATTGTGATACTCTGGATGGGATCCTGGGACAGAAAATGGACATTAGGGAAAAACAAAGGAAATCGGAATAAACCATGTGCTTATTAGTTAGTAATAACATTATAACAAGGAGGGATATATGAGATCTCACTGTACTATGTGCTCAATTTTTATGCAAATCTGAAACTGTCCCCCAAAATAGTTTATTTTTTAAAAAGAAAAAAAATTGATGAATGTACAACTATGTGATTATACGGAATACCATAAATAGCACACTTTAGATGGATTTGTGCTGTATTAATATGTATCAATAAAATTGATTTGTTAAAAAAAATGTTTAAGACACTCCAAAAGAAAATATTAACATTATGTATCCATGAGAAAAGAGATGCTAGACAGTCTAGACAAAAGAGGTTTTCAAGTGTTCTGGATATTCATAGTTTAAAATGAAATACATATGATGTATCATAAAAAATATGTTATATATACTGCTTTTCAAGCAACAAGATCTAAAAAAATACTGATTGAAAAGTAGTGCGTATTTTCTTTTCCCTGATAAAATATGGCTAATTTTGGCCTCCTCCATTACCATTATTATTCCCATTATGTTTCCAAAACATAAAAATTATCTACTATTGGTAGAAAATAATGATGCAAGATTTCTAGCATATACATAAAATACTGGGTTTTAAATTTTAAAAATTAAACAAAAAGAAAAGCATGGTCTACCACCATCCTCTAATGCACCTAACCCAAGGGCAAGCTTACAGAGCACCTGAGAGGAGGAACTAACACTCCAGCTTCTGTAACATGGGGGCTGGGCCTGCTCCACAGCCTCCTCCTCCCACCAGGTGTCCAGCCAAACTCTCCTCTCTTCCTCCTCAACCTTATCCCTGCTCTATGCTCGGAAGCTACTAGACACATATTTTCATCTTGTACTGATTTGATAACATTTCCCTCATACATATGTTCAGTACCATACCTTCCCCTAGAACACGCCTCATGTCCTCTATTGATGAAGGGAAGCAGCAGAACATCTTTGAAAAGGGGCTGGTTGAGAACTTATGCTAATGTAGTTCCCTCTCCATGGGAGGCAGTATCTTGAGCCTGGCACCTCTGGCTTCTCCCTTAGCAATGCAGCACTTCACAGGGAATCCAGGAACAACTCCCACTCCTACCACCCTTACCCCTATCCCAAGATCCAACTTAGAACATTGGCAAACTTCTGTAAAACAAGTCATAAAATGTGAAGCTGTAGGCCTCATCTCTTCACTTAATAATGCAAAAACTGGAAAGATGACATGGCTGGAGACTACAAGGGAAGAGAGAGAGAAACAGAAAGAGAGACAGGATTAGAACCTAAGTATTCAGAGGATTACTCTCTAAGTACCATAGAACGCAAAGGGGAAATGATGAGCGAAAAACAAAATAAGTGTGTTGTCCCCAGAATAGAATACACCAATGAAGTTCTGGAAGCACTGGATGAAGAGTGTAGAGGAAAAATAAAAGAGAATGAAGGGAAGCACCCTGATTATTAAAAATCAGTTTTAAGATCAACTTACCTCTGATTTGTTAAAATCGCTTTGAACATAACTGCTTATATCACAAGATAGAGCTTTTCATTTGTGACGATGAAGAAAAGCTAAACACTATTATCAAACCATGTTAAAATAATTTTCATGGCTTAAGGAATTCCAAATACAGATGACATGATTATATATATAGAAAATCCCAAATAATCTATAAGAAAGCTACTAAAGCCAATAAATGAATTCAGCAAAGTGGTGGGATATAAGATCAATATACAAATATCAGTGGTGTTTCTATACAGCAATGAACAATCTGAAAAGGAAATCAAGAAAACAATTCCATTTATAATAGCAACTAAAACAATCAAATATCTAGGAATAAATTTAAACAAAATAAAACAAGGATGTAAAGAACTTGTTCCATGCTTATGGATTGAAAGATTTAATACCATTAAAATGTCAATACTACCTAAAACTACTTACAGATTTAACACAATACCAAACAAAATTCCAACAACCTTCTTTACAGAAATGGAAACACTAATCATCAAATTCATATGGAAGAGCAAGGGACCTCGATTAACCAAATCATCTTGAAAAAGAACAGAGTTGGAAGACTCACCCCTCCTGATTATAAAACTTTTTACAAAGCTACAGTAATTCAAAAGAGTGTGGATGCATCTCTGACAGACCTGGAGCAGTTAATGTCTGCTGCTAAAGGTTTCTACTGCAGATGCAGAAAACAAAAGTTCTTGTATTTTCTGTCTAGTTGTGGCTGCCAAGACTGAAAGGGGGAATACAGGGAATTCTAAAATCATGAGGAAGGGGAAATAATCTTTGCAACTCAGAAATAAACTTTGTAAACAGAGAAGAAAAAAAGAAAAAAAAAAAAAGTGTGGTACTGGAAGAAAAGGCACATAGACCAATGGAATATAATTGAGAGTGCAAAAATAAACCCATACAGATACGGCCAATTGATTTTTGACACAGGTGCTAAGTCCCCTCAATGAGGAAAGAACAGTCTCTTCAACAAATGGTGCTGGGAAAACTGGACATCCACACACAAAAGAATGAAAGTGGACCCTTACCTCACACCATATATAAATATTAATTTGAAATGGATCAAAGGCCTAAATATAAGAGCTAAAAATATTAAACTATTAGGAAAAAACAGGGAACTATCTTCAGGACCTTGTATTAGGCAATGGAGTCTTAGACTTTACCCCAAAACCACATGCAGCAAAAGAAAAATTGAATAATATGGACTCCATCAAAATTTGAAACTTTTGTGCAAAGGATATCACCAAGAAAGTGAAAAGACAACCAACAGAATGGGAGAAAATATTTGGGAACCACAAATCTGATAAGGGTTTACTATCCAGAATATATTAAAAATTTTAAAAATTTAAAAAACTCTTACAACTCAACAACAAAAAGACAAACCCACTTAACAAATGGGCAAAGGACTTGAATAGATATTTCTCCAAAGAAAATAGACAAATGGCCAATAAGCATATGAAAAGATACTCAGCATTATTAGCCCTTAAGGAAATGCAAATTAAAACCACAAAGAGATACCACCTCATACCCACTAGGGTGGCTATTATTTTTAAAATGGGAAATAAGCTGGTGAAGGAGAAATAGGAACCTTGTTACATTGTTAGTGGGAATGTAAAATGGTATAGCCACTGTGGAACACAGTTTGGTGGTTCCTCAAAGTTAAACTCAGTCCTAGCAATCCTACTTCTAGGTGTATACCCAAAAGAAGAGAAGGCAGGGACGCAAACAGGTATTTGTACACCAATGTTCATAACACCATTATTCACAATAGCCAAAAGGTGGAAGCAACCCAAGTGTCCATCAACCAATGAATGGGTAAACAAAATGTGGTATACATCCAATAGAAGATTATTCAGCCATAAAAAGGAATGAAGTTCTGATACATACTACTATACGGATGGACCTTGAAGACATCATGTTGAGTGGAATAAAGGCAAATATTGTATGATTCCACTTATTTGAAATATCTAGAATAGGTAAATTCACAGGGACAGAAAGTAGATTAGAGGTTACTAGGGGCAGGGTGGAAGAAGGAAATGAGGAGTTATTGCTTAATGGGACTGGAGTTTCTGTTTGAGGTAATGAAAAAAGCATTGGTAATAGATGGTGGAGATGGTAGCACAATATTTTGAATGTAATTAATATCACTGAATTGTAAATATGAATGTTGTTAAAATGGGAAATTCTGTGTTGTACATATAATACTATGATAAAATTTTAAAATTTAAAAATAAAAAATTAAATCTTTTAATATTAAAACAAAATTTACTAGAGTGAAAGAGGATATTTGCAACACATAACCAACAAAAGTTGAGATTGCTGTGTAAATAAAGAACTTCTACAAATCAATAAAAAAAAAAGACAAAAAAGTGTGGTAAAAATACACGTAAAAAAAATTCATGTATTTTTATACAATGAAAATAAACTACAGCTATATGTAGCAATATGGATAAATCTTACAAATTGAATAATGAATGAAAAAAGCATGGCACAAAAGAATCATACAGGATGATTCCATTTCTATGAAGAGGTAAAACTATTGTATAGGGATACATATGTATATGGTAAAACCATAGAAAAAACAATTGCAAAAGTCAAAAAAGGGATCACCTCTAGGGGAAGGAGGGAGTTATGACTGAACTAATGGAACTGACAATATTCTAAAAACTTTATTTGGGTGGTGGTTACAAGAGTTTTCACTTTAGAATTTATAGGTTTTATGCACTCTTCTTATGTACATTTCAAAAATAAGTAGATGCACTTACATAATCACACCTAAATTTAGCCGGGAGAGAAGGAATTCACAGACTCCTTGAAGTCCATAAGCCTCTCAGTCAGTTCATACTTCTCTCACTTGGAGAAAGAGCAAAATCCAGCACAGACATAAGTAGCAAATGTCCAAGCTTGGTAAGGAATGCGATGGTGCCTGAACAACACGTTAACTAGTGAAGGGAAAGAAGAGCACAGCTTCTAAAGAATTGTAAACTATTAAATAATTTATCCCAAAAGTAACAAAACCAAAAATTGCAAATTTAGTCCTCTACCCATTCCATAAGATCTATGTCCCTCACCCCTTAAGAAGTACTTATAATAGTTAGAAACCACAAGCACAATTTGAGTGTAAAAAAGGTACATTATGTCATGCCTCAGCAAAAAAATTATCACAGAACCTAGAAAAGCCTCTGCTGGCCCTGGGAAATTTGTGAAAACAAGTTACAAAATGCCCATTCCCACCAGCCTTGGAATAAATACACATATTGCAACTAAATGATAAACATACATCTGGATCATGTCTAGTTTGAGCTCCAGTACAGCTCCTTCACAGTACAGTCCCTTGTAAGAGAGACTAAAGCTTTTTGCTAAAGGTAATTCAGTCTATACTGTTTAAATCAATAATTCAATGGAAGTATATTTTTGCAAAGTTTTTTCATTGTGTTTTCACAAGAAATATTTACTTAAACCCAGCAATAACAAGCTTATTTTCATTAGGTCTGGGTTTACACTGAAGAAAACTATCAACTATTTTCAAAACAGTTGTTATTGTAGATAATCAAATGCCTTATTCTGATGAAAAGTCCTAGTAACAGACATAGGGAATTATTTTTAAAGTTCCAAGACTCGACCAAGTGTATCAAATTGATAATTTCTGCACGTTCTGCTCAAGATCTTTCCTTTCATCCCGTTTTCTACCCTCCATTTCCCCCCACAGACCCACTATCTTCTTTTACAACTTTGTCTTAGCAATTAAGGAAGCCTCATAGAGAAGATTCTCTGTGGCCTGATGGAATGTTCACTATATTCCAACTTCTAAAAAGGATCTTAATGAATTGTTTTCATCTGAATCTTTTCCACTTCCATAACCCACATTTGTTGTCATCCCCCTTGGTGTGTTCTTCCCTTTTGTTTTCTGATAACTCGGCTTAACCAGTTGGAACCAATTGTCAAAGAATTTCCTTTTGATTACGTTTTATTGAAAAAAAAAAATAGCCCCAGGAGGAGGGAAGGAGTGTGGAGCTACACTTATTCACTCTTCCCCTTCTGTGCCATACAGTCAGATCTGTGCAGCTTTTGTGCCTCAAAAA
>JAKSZT010054458.1:26093047-26141086 GCA_026826555.1 Tolypeutes matacus
TGTGAAAACACCAGTGTCCACCCTCAACCTGGAGTGCCGTCTTGCCCTGCTCCCCAGTGGAAGTCCTCCATATCTTCCCGACTCAATTAGGGACTCTGCCTCCCTGAGGAAGCATCTCCTGAGCCTCCTCCCCTCCCCCATCTGACGTCCCTTCTCTAAGTTAGCTCCCATGCCACTCCCCTCTGCCCCTCTTGAACATTTCATGTTTGTCTGGTATTATAATTGCCTGTAGATGCATCTCATTCACCCACATGTTATTACCAAGTAGTCTGCACCCCCAAGAAAAGAAGACACTCCTTTCTCTTATGCATCTTAGTATTCTGTGCCCTTGATACCAGTTGTGGTCCATGGACCACCAGCAGCAGCATTGCCTAGAAGCTTGTTATAAATACAGACTCTCAGGCCCCACCCCAGACCCACTGAATCAGAGTCTGCATTGTAACAAGATCCTCAGGTGACGTGTGTGCACAGTAAAGTTTAAGGAGCACTGTTCTGTGCACTCACCAGTGCAATCCTCTTGCAATATAGTAGGTGAGCAATAAAAAGTCTAACTGTAACCCTTTGATATAATTGTTTGTAGTTTCCTAGTATTATTATACTGTAAGCTCTACCCGGACAGGGACTATGTCTATCTTGCTCTTTACTGTACTCTAAGTGCCTAGCGCCAACCTGGGCACATAGTAGGTCCTCAGTAAAAACTGGTTGATTAATTAAATAAATATCAACAGAGGGAAGCGGCTGTGGCTCAATCAGTAGGGCTCCCGTTTACCAAATGGGAGGCCCCAGGTTCGGTTCCCGGGGCCTCCTGGTGAAGGCAAGCCCGCCCGCACGGCGTGGTTAGCTGACCCAGCGAGCACAAGCAGCAAGGGGGGGATAAATGAATAAATAAATAAAATCTTAAAAAAATATATATATATATATATATATATATCAACAGAAAATGGATAGATTTTAATTATGGAAACAATAGATATGACATAGGAATGCCCTCTTCTTGGTTTACTTTCATCTAAGCTAGAGCTTGAAAAACAGGTATTGGTAATGTTCTTGAATTGTTCTTCACTGGAACTCAATTGTTGATCTGTTATTTTAAAATTAATACCAAAGGTATTATTAAAAATAACCAGGCAGGTAATGTTTTAATATTCTTTTCTCAACTATAACAAAGGTACCCCACCAATGCTTAGTATCAACAATAGGGGGGTATAAAGTTTATGGGGTTTTTCTTTTTGGAGAAATGAAAATGTTCTAAAATTGACTGTGGTGATGAATGCACAACACTGATTATACCAAGAGCCATTGATTGTACACTTTGGATGGATTGTATGGAGTGTGAATATATCTCAATAAGACTGCTTAGAAAAAATAACTAAGCAGAAATTAATTTTCTTTTTCCCCCAGAAGAGTATAAATAGCATGAAGCTCCTTCAGTTTAAAGCATAGTATAACAAGGGAATATAGATCAAAGGTGAATTCTCAATTTATTTCCTTTCTCAAAATTAAAAGCCATATGTTGCTGAGAGGAATTACCCCTATACGCAAATCGTCTATCCATCAGGGAGAGAGGCCAAGTGGGGTCTTCTGTGAAGATTTGGACTTGGTCAGTTTCAATTTCATTTTCTGAGGTTTCTCTTTGAATTCGTATTTATTTGCACTACTTGTTATGTGTGGAATCTTGATTTACTGTGCTTCCCTCTAATTTTGCTTTCAGAAGACAAATATTTTTGTGTATCTTTGCTTTCACGGCATCTCCATAGCAATTGTCATGCCTTCTTCCTCAGCAGCAAACCCACCACATTGACCTTAGCGAGACCAAAAATGTCTTACACAGAGCTTGCCTTATTTCGTCCACTCCGAAGGGAATGTTCAGCCTCAGCAGTTCTTAGAGCTAAATATCATGAGCAAATTGGTGGCATTGACATATTTTACGAACGGCAGTACTTGGAGGCAGTTGGTAGCCTGGCTGTGATGGGCTTCCACCACCCACTGCTCCCCTCCCACCCTTTTTGCCCCAATGCATGCAAGTTGTCACTGTGTCCAACACACTTTTCTCTTGGGACATGATGTTACTTCGGCCAGGATCAGAAACAGCAGGAGTGGAGGGAGAACATGGGCTTCACGCAAACCCAGGTTCACATCGTTGTTCTGTGATATTCATGCAAGTTTTTTGAACCACTTTGAAATGTTTATTGATCAGAAAAGTAGAGCGAACAATATCTAGCATTTAGGGCTGTTGTAAGGATAAAATGATATAATAGTAATAAATAGTTAACATTTAATGAGTACTTTGTGGCAGCACTGTGGTAAGTGTCTACATTATCCGATTTAATTCTTAAGCCAACAGTATACTTACCCTTTTAATAACCCTTTCCATACTGCGAAATGATGAGGTTTTTACATACCTGTCTTATACACTAAGTTGTTGATTCCTCCAGGACTAGGAAATTATTTTCTTACTGTTCTTTGAATCAGACAGACACCATGCCTGACACAAATAGGCGCTCAATGAGTGCTTATGAAACGGATTAATGCTATGGCATTGTTGAAATTTTGGCTATCTCTGTACTGCTTAAGAAGACTGAAATGTGAACAATAATGGGTCCAAGATGCATCCAACATTCTCCTCTGTTACTGTTTGTAGCCCTGGGTTTGCTTTAAGAAATTAGAATTTTGCATAGCATGACTCTGCCCCTGGCTTTGATACCCAATTGTTTCATTTATGTCTCTTGTTTCTGGCACTTATTCCCTCACAATGCCTCACCTTTACCTCCTCAACAGCTTACCACACAGTAATACTCCAAACACTGGCCTTTGTATTTTGGCCACTCCTTGACCAGTAGATTTACTCGGCGCAAAAGATCCTCTCAGCCGCAAGCCTCATTTCATTTTGAGACAGACTATGAAGTGAGTTCTTAAGAATTTGCTACAGGAGAGAAGCAACAACAGAGTAACAGCTTGCCTACCTTCTCACATTCTAGCGTTTTCCTGGAGAAGGGTAAAAAGCCAGCTTTTGCTGGGAAACATGTTTGGAGTGTTTTAAAAATTCATCTCTCCTGTCTCTAACATCATCATTTCCTTCTAAGAAATCTGTACTTACAGTTCAGGTATTTGAATGGTCCAAGAGAGTATATGTTATTTCTGATGGGGTCTTAAGTGGAACTAAATAACTGATCAGCACCACTGAACACATGGTTACAAAAAGGAGGGGTGGTGTAAGTCAAAACAGCTGGTGCACAGTGGCAGCTTAGCAGGGACGAACTCGTGCAGGCTCTGGAGTCAAATATTGCCACGTCCAAATCCTGGCTCTGCCACTTGTCATGTGCCCTTGAACAAGTCATTTTCCCTCTACAAGGCTCAGTTTGTTCATCTAGTGAAAGTAATACCTACCTTGCTGAGTTATTTTAATACTTACTGTGATAGTTTGAACTGTACCGCAGTTTAGACATAATCTTAATCCATGTCCCCGAGAATAGGAACCCATTGTAAATAGGACTTCACTCAGAAGTTAACTTTTTGTTAAGGTGTGACCAAATGAACCAAGGCAGGCCTTGATCTTGGTTACTGGAGGCCTTGTAAAGAGAAAGCCACAGGGAGTTAGCAGGAACCTGGAAGAGAAAGGAGAGGACATTGCCATGTGATGGGAAAGCTGAAGAATCCCAAGGACTGCCTGCTTCCAGCACCAGAACATTACAGTCTTTGGTGAGAAAGCAAGCCTTACCGATTTCTAGATTTTGAATTTATCTTAGCCTCAAAAGTGTAAGCCAATAGATTCCCACTGCTGACAGCAGCTCAGGCAAACCAAGGCACTTACCTTACAGAGTTATTTGGAGATGAGATGGGGGATGTTTTAGTTTCCTAAGGTAATACAAAACTTACCAGAAATGGGTTGGCTTTTATAATGGGGATTTATTGGGGTAAAAATGTACAATTCTGAGGCAGTGAAAATGTCCAAATCAAGCCATCATCAGAGATGCTGTTTCACCAAAGGTTGGCTGCTGGAAGATCTTGAGTCCTGCCATGTGGCAAGGCAAAATGGCTGTTCTCCATCTGGGTCTTTGCCTTCTCCAGGCCGCTTTCTCCTCAAGCTCAGCTGTGAATGATCAAGCACACGGCATGGCTCACCTCTTCAGCTTTCAGAGGTTCTCTGGGCCTAGCCTCTCAGGGGCCTCTTTCCGTACCTCTGTGCTCCGCTGATTCCAGCCTCTGGCCTCTCTCTCAGCCTCTCAGGGTTTCTCTTGGCCTCCCTCTCAGCTGTAGCTGATCCTGGAGTCCTCTTTCACATGGCAGGGTAAAAATGCGTCTCTCTTTCTCTGTGTGTTTCTGCTTTCAGTTCTCAGTTTATTTAAGACCCCAGCAAGAGGGTGGAGACCCAACCTGGGTCACGCCTCACTGATGCAGTCCAGTCAAAGGGCCCCAGGCCCACAGGAATGGATTAGTTCTAAGAACATGAACTGGGATTCACAAAAGAACTTCAAACTGTCTCGGTGGATGAGTAAGGCAGGGAAGGGGGGTGCTTTCTCAGGGTACTCATGGCCCATCGAGGCTGCTTTCCTACACCATACACTCTTTCCACTCCAGTCTGAGTACGCATTTGTTCAACCCTCAGGAGTCTATCTCCAAAGTCCCAGGAGAGGAAGTAATTGCATTATCAAGGAAAACAACTATCCAATGTTTTCCAATATTTTATCAACAATTTTATGTAGTTAATATAGAAGTCTGAGCAGCAAGTACAAAACCAGATGTATAAGAAAAAGGCAAAATTAAATGAAGGCATTGTTAGATAAAGCTCTCAAGGACAATGAGATGAATGGAATTTCTGGGCCATAATCTGGCTTCAGTCAATGAAAAATGCATAAGAGCCAATTCTGGGGAAGTCAGTGAGCAAGGATTTGTTGATAACCTAGTTCACCCTATTTTTCTATTTTCAAGAGATGAACTGCGTCTTCTAGCAACAGGACCCCGCTGCTTTGATGGCAGGTGTGAGGCACTCTGGGAAACAAGAAGATGCCAGTCCCATGGCAACCAATCCCCATGAGTTCTACTGGTAGCTGCCGTTTTTGCCTGAAACACTAATGTTCACTGGTGACAAGGTTTTACTCTGAAAAAACTTTCTTTTAGCCCTAAAGCTTTGACCTGTCATTGAAAAGATGGCACAACCTTGTTTGAATAGATTTCATCATTTTAAATTTCTGACCCAGATATTATGATGAATTAAGTAAGAGAGAAAATGATCTTTTGCTTGTTCCTGGTAACTTACATTAGCAAGGAACTAAGAGACCTCTGGAGTTCTTTACCTTGAACAATGAGTCAGGAAAATCACACATATAGAACTATAAATAATAGTAATATTAATAATAGCATCTTATTTTTGCATAGGACTTACAGATGGCAAAATATCGTTGCACACAAGTTCCTTTAAATAGCCTTGAAAAGCCAGGACCATAAAACTACTAGAAGAAAATGTAGGGAAACATCTTCAAGACCTTGTAGTAGGTGGTGGTTTCTTGGACTTCACACCCAAAGCACGTGCAACAAAAGAAAAAGTAGATAAATGGGACCTCCTCAAAATTAAACACTTTTGCACCTCACAGGACTTTGTCAGAAGGGTGAAAAGGCAGCCGACTCAATGGGAAAAAATATTTGGAAATCACATATCTGATAAGGGTTTAATATCCAGGATATATAAAGAGATGTTACAACTCAACAATAAAAAGACAAATGACCCAATTAAAAAATGGGCCAAAGACTTGAATAGACATTTCTCCAAAGAAGAAATACAAATGGCAAAAAAACACATGAAGAAATGCTCAACATCATTCATGATTAGGGAAATGCAAATCAAAACTACAATGAGATATCATTTCACACCTATCAGAATGGCCACTATTAAAAAGACAGAGAACTACAAGTGTTGGAGAGGATGTGGAGAGATAGGAACACTTCTTCACTGTTGGTGGGAATGCAGGATGGTACAACCACTATGGAGGACTGTTTGGCAGTTACTAAAGAAGTTGAATATAGACTTGCCGTGTGACCCTGCAATACCACTACTGGGTATATACCCAGAAGAACTGAGAGCCGTGACACGAACAGACATCTGCACACCAATGTTCATAGCCACATTATTCATCATTGCCAAAAGTTGGAAACAACCCAGGTGTCCATCAACAGATGAATGGATAAACAAACTGTGGTCTATTCACACGATGGAATATTATGCAGCTGTAAGAAGAAATGAAGTCATAAAACATATGGCAACATGGATGAACCTGGAGGACATTATGTTGAGTGAAGCAAGCCAGACACGAAAGGACAAATACTGTATGAATGCATTACTATGAACCAAATATATTGTGTAATATATTGTTTGATTCACACACACAAAAAAACAAAAAAACAAACAAAAAACAAAACAAAAAACATTTACATGTATCCATTACATTTAATTGAGAAATGTATATATTTATTCATCTGTGTTTACTTTTTAGTTTTTTATTGCTTATGTTTTCAGTTATTAAATGTACAAAATAAAGTTAAAAAAATAAAATAAAATAAATAGCCTTGAGCTTGGTTTTCCTTGATTTATAACTGTATGATTCAAAGATTACACATTGCAAATTCATTAATGACTAACAATAAACTAGTGATTTCCTAATCTCATTTAAAAGGTATGGCAAATCCCCTCCTCCCATAATAATTGCACCGGAAAAAATATCAGGAAAATAAGGGTCTTAGCAAACAAGGGTGATCTGTTTGAAGCTTAGAAGCAATCCTAAGGATAAAAGCATAAAATCTCAGTTCAGCTAGCTCAAACCTCTACCTAATCTTGATCTACATTCAAATATTCTCCAGGAAGGCCCTGAACTCTCCAGAAAACATTTTGCATTTTCTAGATAGTGGATTGCTCCTCAAGGCCTGTGGGCAGTTTACAGCAACTGGTGGGAGAATAGAGGGCAGTGGATAACAAGTTGGAGGAAGGGAGGAAGGGAGTGGTATAGGAAATACTTTAGGGAAAGAAGAGAGAAAAGAGTTTATTTGTTCTATAAACACTGACACTTACCGTGGGCCAAGCCCTTTTGGTGCTGTGGGGGATACTCAGACGGAAATAAAACAGACCCCACCTCCAGGAGTTTACAGCCCCTTGCTGGAGGAAGAGCCTTACACAGGAAACAGTTAAATGTAGGGTGTGCCAGGGAGTCGCCCCTTGAACTCTGAGAATTTGACTAATAAAATGAATACAAAGTGGATGATATCAGATGCAGACATCTTAAAGGGAAAGGAGAACTCGCAGGCCAGGCGCATGATTTTTCTAGAGCAGAATTGGAGATGTTAACTTATCTAAACAAAGAATTTATTAATAGATAGGGGAAATGGATAAACAAAACGTGTATATACATACAATGGAATGGTAGCCATAGAAAGGAACGAAATTCTGATACATGCTATAACATGGCTGAATCTTGAAGAATCATGTTGAGTGAAATAAGCCAGTCACAAAAGGACAGATGTATGATTTCAGTTATATGAAACAACTAAAACATGAAAATTCGCAGAAACAGAAAGTAGGGGTGGGAGTAGAAGGGTAAAGGGGAGTTAAAGCAAAATGAGTGCAGGGTTTCTGTTTGGGGTGATGAAAAAGTTTTGGTAATGGGTTGTGGTGATGGTAGCACAACATTGTGAATGTAATTAATATCACTGAATTATACACATGCAAGTGGTTAAAGTGGGAATTTTTTTTTTGATATATGTCATCACATTTTTTTTTTTAAGGCAGAGGGTGGCAGGTGTGGTAAGAGGGCACAACCAAGAAGCCCTGGGAGTGTAAGGATGAATAAACCACTTCTGGTGTTGCTGATAGAAAAGCATTTAAGTTGGCCTTCAAGGTATGAGATGAGCAGGAGAGGAAGAGCAGAAGACACAGCATCAGTAAGGAACAGGGGTGGGGCTGTGCAAGGTATGGTGGGGAGCTGAGAATGGCTCCTTTTGACTGAAGCAAATCCAGAAGTAGAGAAGTGAGGTAAAAGGTAAAGATTTGTCAGGCTAAGGCGCTGTATTCCGGATATGCTGGGAACCTGTGGTGACTTGCTGCAGGGTTCGGGTAGGGCTAATTATCACAGGCAGAGTGTTGTCAGCCCAGCCTTAGGTATAAAGGAAAGGTAAATTTTTTGACAGGGCTACCCAAGGTTTTGAAAACTTTTTACCCTATAATTGTGTCAAGTGCTGAGAGAGCTTCTGAGGGTGTTACAGAATAACTCATTCTTATCCTGCCCTTTCATTATACTGTCATTATCTTTGCTTAGCAGTCTAAGACAGACCTCAGTGGAGACAAATAACCACAGACTGGGAACAAGGTAGGTTCTCACCTTCCTGGTTATGTCATGTTTGATCATGGGGTCAGGGAAGCATATAGCGAAATTACTATGGAAACTTTCAGTTTGAGTTAACAGTGCCTGACACATACTAAATACTAAGTTATGTCAGCCCATGTACAGCTGTATTTAACTATTGGAAAAATAGTTTCTTTTCTAGTCTTGGAATAGAACCCAAGTGTATTAGTCAGTATTCTATTGGTTGGAAGTGACAGAAAGCCAAAACCAGCTTAGTCTCAGAATTAGATTTATTGGATAGATACTGGGGTAACTCAAAGAACTGAAGGAAAAGCCAGAACCAAGCAGCTCTGGAGTCTTGGAGACCAGGATTCTAGTTACCCTTCTCTTCATTCCTCCCTGCTGGTGGGGAACATGGCTGCTGAAAGCCCAGATTCACTTCTTTCCAGCATCCTTACCCAAGGGGCAAGAGTGAGTCTCTCCCTACTGCTCCAGTAGAAAAACCTGGATAAGGGCTTGAAATGAATTGGTTTGACTCGTGTGCGTCTGGAGCTCATTGCTGTAATGGGATAATGGAAAGGATGAGATAGAGCTCCATGATGGTCTCAGCACATTACATGCCTTCCTCTGTAGTCAGGGGGTTAGAGGCCGTGGCCAGAAGGAGCACGGAAGGGCACAGGGCATGCAGAGGCAGCAGCTACTATGCAAAGACAAAAAGCTCTGTTGATTTTGGCTAGAACTCTGAGGATTTCCTGAAGGAAGCTCCAAAGGGCTTAAATTTATGACTGGGTTCCACTCTACTGAGTACAAATTAACTCTGTCCCCATACTTCAGTGTACCTTAATTATGTCTTAATTACTTCTGGGTCACTGACACATGGTCTAAGTCTTTCAAATTGTTTCATTAAAAAGGCATTCCTTTTTCCATCCAATCTCTGTTTATCTTAAAAGTCATCGCCTTCTTTTTTCTTTTTAAACTTCCTTAGCTCAGAAATGGTATTTCCAATGTCTAACAACCATGCTTATGCTTTAAAAGACACCCACAGTTGTTTTTAGGAGATTTTCTTTCCTGGAGGTGGGGTGGTGGTTTGGTCATGACTCACCAGCTGCTGATCTACAGCAGCCCCTTCAGTGTCTGAACCTGGAAGGGAGCACTCATCCATGCTGGGTGAGAGCTGAGGAATGGCTGGGGTGGTGGTGGAGGAGGTTCTCAACAAAAGAGCCAAGGGAGCTTCTCATTGTAAAGCCTCCAATGTCACTTGGATCCCGTGCAAGTAGTATAAAATAACTAACACCCCCAGAGCTGGGGAACACACCAGTCTCTTCCCTCCGCAGCCTATAACCGTGCCCTCTCTGCCTAGTTTTGGGCCACATGTTTTTACCTCACCCCTAGCCCTGTTCTCTTCCTACCTCTCCTTCCAACCCTTACCCCCCTTTGACTTCCCTATGATCCCACCATTCCCAGTCTCACTGACATCCATTCTGCCTGTGAATCCCTGGATTCTCCCCATTGCCAATCCTGATAGTAACCCACCCTGGGTCACCTCCTCAAACATCAAAATTTGACTCAGAAGTTGCTCTTTTCCTGGTAGGGGCTGAGCCCTGATGAATCCTCTTGACTTGCTGCATTCCCAGAAGACATTTAGGGAAAACGTTCCCTGAGGCAGCAGCAATGGGTGACATTCCCAAGGCTACAGTCGGTGAGAGTCAACCCTGAGTGGGAGAAGGTTTCAGGCCACATCCATCAACAGAAGCACAGGGGCTGTCAAAGCAGTCCCTCTGGGGATTTGGGATAATTTGTTTCTTCCTTTAGCTTTGTTTCTCATGATGGGAGTCAAAAATTGGTTAAAACATAGGATTTGGGGTCAGAAAGATCTGAGTTCTAGAGCGTGCCCTGACGTGTTCTGGTTGTCCGACCTCGTGGAAGTTCCTTAACTTCTCTGAGCCTCATTTATAAAACAGGGTTATGAAGATTAAATAAATTGATAATTACTCAAGTTTATTGAAAGCTAACATTTATATACAAGATGCTTTGCTGTGTGAACCAATGCATTTAAAATGTTTTTAAACACTTAGGCCAGGATCTAGTATATACTGAAAACTCAAGAAAGAGCAGTGCTTCTGCTAGTAGGACAGCATAGGAGAGGGGCAGCCTACTGAAACACTTTTCTTTCTTATTCAGATGTTTTGAATAGATGCCTATCATATCAAATGTAATTGAATAATAAAGACAAATTGCAAGAAAGTTTTAGGGCCCATTTAATTTTTGTAATACTCTAATTAGGTTGTATTTGATATTTCTTAAAATAAGATGACTCTCAGTTGGAAATATTTGATTGAGTGCTAATGAATTTTTTATACAGTTGTACTCCATAGAGGATTGTGCCTATGTATATATAGTCAATCAAAACCTTAACTCAAATAATTCACTCAACATTATTCAGTGGTTCTCAACCAGGGGTGCTTTTGCCCCCTGGAGACACTGGCAACATCTGGAGACATTTTTGGTTTTCATGACAGGACAGCCCCTCACGACAAAGAAATGCCTGGCCTAAAATGTCAATAATTCCAGGCTGGAGAAATCTCTCTCTCTCTGTCTCTCCCTACTTCCCACTATCCATGAATACACAACACACACACACACACACACACACATGATGGGCTTTTTGCATATATATATATATATATATATATATATATGTGCAAAAGCACAGTCTCTGAAGAAACAGAGTGAAAGAGGTCTATATAGTGAAAAAGGACTTTATCAAATGACATGCTGATGGGGAGGGACATTGTGAAGTTGGGCTGTGTCAGCAGAGTCTGCCTGCAGTGGTTGGAGATGATCAGGATGTCAGGTTTCTGAACAAGTTAGGCAAATTTCCAGCACATCTGCCAAGAGCATAGCCCAATTTTGCCTCAGCCGGGTGACCCATCTGTGAGCCTTGGCTACTGGAGACAAAAGTGTTGCTATCTCTTCATGGAGCTGGGCACAATTGCAGAGTAATGCACACTAGTATTCTTGTTAGGAGTTGGCAAGTTCACAATTAGAGCAATTGTTTCAGAAAGTATGTGAGTGCACTATTGCTTCATGTCATTAATGTCTGCAGTGTGCTAGGAATAAAAGGCTGGTTGGGGGAAGGGGGAACACAAGTTTCAATTATTCAAATACATGCAGAATTATACAGCCTTAAAGACTCTGTTTCAGAGACTCCTTCCTGCATCAATATAATGTATTAGAGTCTACTGACTACTCAAAATAACTCCCTTGCTTTGAGTTAGGAATTTAAAAGAGGGCCATTAATTCTTTTAGGCTACCAGGTGATTATTTGGCCATTCCTGTTGAGGGAGGGGGAAAAAATCAGAAATTACATAAGCCTGGACCAAGGTCCCACTTCCTTTTTTTTTTTTTAACCGCAGCAACTCAGAGGTAGAGTTTCATGGTAAGGCCCACAATTTACACAGTCATGTTGATCAACTGCTGTTATTGATTTCCCTTGAGTTTTTTAAAGCTAAAGTAAATGTTTGGGGTTCTATCATCCACATATTAAAAGACATTCACTCTGTAGTGACAGGTTAAGTTCTTACATCCCAAGAAAGTTATTAACAATGTCAGATCACCAGGACGGGGGGCGGATGTGGCTCAAATGGTTGGGCATCTGTCTGCCATATGGAGGGACCTGGGTTCGATCCCCGGGGCCTCCTGGTAAAATAAAAAAATAAAATAAATTAAAAAAAAAAAAAAAAAAAAAAAAGATCACCAGGACGCTTTTTTTTGTTTTGTTTTTGGCTTTCAGGGCAAGGGGTGATTCAAAGAAGAATGTTGCTCAGTCCTTCTATGCATATAAAACAACATATATTCAATGAGTGACCACTCATATTCAACATTGTGTTAAGTGCTATGAAATATGTAAATATATGCTATGGGTCTATAAACATAAAAGTATATATAAATACATAAAGGAAAAATAACAGATGTTTTTATTTTCCTGGGTCAGGAGCAGTGCTTGTGGTGAAGGAGGTGTTTTAGTAGGGGGTGGATCAAAAGATTGTTCTATGGCAGTCGATTAATAGAATTTCGGGCTTCAAGGATATCATAATCTAGTTAGGAGGACAAATTATGTTGATGGTAGAGAAGTAATGAGTGCTAAATAGTTTGGTCTTAATTATCACTGCAGTGTTAGTTTATAAAAGGAAAACCAGATTTGCTTGTGTAAATGGTATGTTCTGTGAAGTAGTGGGAAATAAGATGGGATGAATAATTCATATTAGGGAGGAATAGTCAAGCTAAGACATCTTAAATGATCACATACACACACACATACACTCACTGAAGCAACTTGCCTGAGCAAGAGAAAGCCATCAATCAAAGGCCATAACTTGTGCGGCCCTGTGCTGGCTGCCAGGGCACCAAGATAACCGGTGTATGATTCCTGCTCTTACAGAGCTCACAAGGAGGCTTTATATGAAATGGATTTTGTCCACAGGACATGCAGAAAAGGGGAGAGTCCAGAGCTAAGGAGACCAGCTACCAGGATGGGATAGGGAGATGAGGGCCTGGGCTGGTGGGTTCTCCCGGAGAGCAGAGGAAAAGCCAGCCTGAGGGCCATTGAGTGCTTAGAGCCTGGAGAGGGGGATTGAAAGAGAGGGAAGCAATACGGAGAGTAGGGAGATGGGAACCACCAACCGAAATGGGGACTTTGCAAGGTTGGAATAGCAGGGATTATGACATACTTTTTAGATGTTGAAAGTGAGATAGTGTCAGAACATACAAGTTGAAATAAATACTAGGGGACTAAAACTGTGAAGTAATGCAAGATAGAGAAGAATGCATGAATTCTCCAGGAACTGAGGAAAAAGATCAGAAGACAGCCTCGGGGAAGAGAAAGGGATCAAAAGTAGTTGAAAAGGTCAAGAAGAACTAGGGAAATGTAGTGTCACTGGATCTAAGGGAGGAAAGAATTTCAAGGAGTGGGCTGTCGGGGTGGTTAAATGCCACAAAGAGGTTGAAGAATGAAAACCAAGATGAAGCCATTCATTGTATAACATTTGACTCTATAAAACAGCCTGTGGGTTTTTGTTTTAAAATTAAATGAAAAGTATATGATATTAATAAACTCTGAAATAAAACACATATGCAGAGAAACAGCAAAAATTCAGTGACCTGCAAGGCTGAGGTAACCTTAACTTATAATCATGTAGCACTTTTATTTTCAAAGCATCCTTTGAATACATTATTTCAATTGATCTTTACAATATTCCTGGGATGATTGTTGCCTAAAAGGAGTCAAATTTCCTCTTTTCATCATTTGCTTGCTCAATTATAGTTTGCATTTGTGCAACTATCATCACTGCTTCTAATAAGTAACTGTCTAGGACTTTGCTACAGAAAATGAAAGATGATAATAATGATACCCAGAGTAATAATAGTAATAATAATATAGAGCATAAAGTGATTTCACATATGTTATTCCATTTCACCTTTAACACCTCTGTGAAGTAAATATCATTATCTCCATTTCAGATGTGTGGGCTGCTTTTAAAAACCCATGTCAAAAGCAAACACATTGTACAGGGCTAAACTAGACCAAATTAATAGGCTTTCATGTTGAATAGCCTTAAGCTTTGCTAAGAACAATAGAGAAAATCTTATTATAGAAAAAGAAAAGATCCCAAAATATCAGGACACATCACTTTTCTTCCTATGAGTAGAGTATAAAGCTGCTTATCTCATTTGAAAGTCATAAATTTCTCTGTGTCTTAGCAATTTTTTGTTGCAAATGATAGAAACCCACCTCAAATATATTTAGGGAGAAAAAGTGGCTGGGAGATTTATCAACTCAATAATTGAAAACTCTAAGGATCCAAGTTCAGTGTAAAGGTTCAGGCATGATTGGATGTAAGTGCAATTCCAATCATCAAAGACCAAATCCAGAGCTCAGATGGGCTGGTGTGTATGTGTGTTTTGTGAGGGTAGAGGGGTAGAAGATGAGAATCAGCACTACCTCAACAGCAAGAACTTAGAGAGAGGAAGGGGTGGTTGTCCAAAGGAAAACTGAGGCACACCTAGCAGAAGAAAGAGAATGGCTGCTGAGCAGGCAAAACCAACAGCTCTCCAAACATTACACTGTCCTCCACTACTGGTTCCACCAACTTTCCTGAAATTCTCACCTTTGGAAACATTCCTTTAAGACTTCTGGTCTCAGGGGTTTCCTATGAAGATGCAAAGTTTCTCAACTCTGGCTACACATCAGAATCACATGGGTGGCCAAAAAATACTTCTAAATAT
This sequence comes from Tolypeutes matacus, assembly GCA_026826555.1. NCBI lineage: Eukaryota > Metazoa > Chordata > Mammalia > Cingulata > Chlamyphoridae > Tolypeutes > Tolypeutes matacus. The sequence goes on from JAKSZT010054458.1 coordinate 26,107,660, forward strand.
ATGAACGCCTGAGCTTAATCCCATGAGTGGATCCAGATACTGCTTTTTTTTTTTTTTTTTTTTTTTTTAAGCCTGTCAGGTGATTTAATGTACAGTCAGAGTTGAAAACCAATGGTTTAGGTAAGGGTTAAATGTGGAGGGTACAGCACATTCACATACTAAATTGGCACCAATATTTGTTCAATTAATTAGGAAACTAGCAGCCACTTTGGAAAGGAGGGAACAAATCCCTAATGGTCATGATGCAACAGAGTCAGAAAATACCTGATCACAGGGCATTATATACAGGTAGTACTATTGTTTCAGGGTGGGGCGTGGGAGTAAGAAATCGGCAGCAATGGGGCAGCAAAGGGGCAGCATGAGCCTCCTCAGAAGAGAGGTTGTCAGCGGAGAGCAATCATTCCATTAGCTTAATCTATTTTCTTGAGGATTCTTAGGTTAAAATGCAGTATCTGCAGAGGAGGATACTTTTTAAAAATGGATTTAACTTTTTAGAAAAATTTTAGATTTATATAAAAATTGAGAAAATAGTACAGAGTTCCCATATACATCTTCAGCTAGTTTCCCTCTATTAACATCTTATGTTAGTATATGTGTTACAATTAGTGAACCAATATTGACACTTGTATTAGTCAGACAAAGGGGTGCTGATGTAAAATACCAGAAATCAGTTGGTCTTTATAAAGGGTATTTATTTGGGGTAGAAATCCACAGTTACCAGGCCATAAAGCTTAAGTTTCTTCCCTCATCAAAGTCCATTGCCACGTGTTGGAGCAAGACAGCCACTGATGTTTGCCAGGATTCAGGCTTCTTAGGTTCCTCTCTTCCCGGGGCTGCATTTCTCTCCAGGCTTAGCTCCTCTGTTTCCTCCACAAGGTCAGCTGTAGACTATGAGGCTCTCTAGGTTTGCTTCTCTCCACAAGGCCAGCTGTGAACTCTCAGGCGAATGGCTCGTCTCTATCCCAGGGCCTTCTCTCCTTCCTCACCAGAACTCCAACGTCAAAACTGCCCAACTCTGTTCTTTGCCGTGTCTTTTACCTTCGATTCCCCCCACCCACCAAGGGGTGGGGCTCAATGCCCTACTGACGTGGCCCAGTCAACGCCCTAATCATAACTTAATCATGCCCAGATTAGCAGACCAGTTTACAGGCATGCTCCATATCTATTTTTGGAATTTATAATTACATCAACTGCCCAACTGCTATAATACTTTATTCGCATTGCCTTAGTTTTTTTTTTTTTTTAACTTTTCATTGTGGTAACAATTATACAACTAGAAAATTCCCATTTTAGCCACTTCCAAGTGTACAATTCAGTGGTATTAATTATATTTGCATATTGTGCTACCTTCATCAACATCCACTACCCCAACTTGTTCATCAGCTCAGACAGATTAAGCAATTACTCTCCTTAGTTTTTTTTTTTGGGGGGGGGGCGCCCCGGGGGAACTTTACTTTTTATGCATGATCTCCTTAGTTTTATCTAATGCCTCTTCCAGGATCCCATCCAAGGTACCACATTACATTTATTCATCATGGCTCCTAAGGTTCCTCTTGGCTGTGACAGTTTCTAACACTTTCCTTGTTTTTGATGACCTTGACAGTTTTGAGGAGTACTGGTCAGGTATTTTGTAAGATGCCCCTCTAATGGACTTTGTCTGATATTTTCCTCATGATTAGACTGGGGTTTATGGATTTGGGGGAGGAAGATCACAGAGGTAATTTGCCATTTTCATCAATCTCTTCATACCAAGGATACATATTATCAATGTTTTTACTACTGTTGATATTGACCTTGATCACTGAACTGAGATAGTGTTTGCCAGTTTTGTTTGTTTTTACTCTACTCCCCACCTTGTTCATACTTCCAAAGTATGGGTTTTAAATATAGATGCATATACATTCACTTGTGATCCACAACAAAGCTCCTAGAAATAAAAAATGAGTTCAGTAAAGTGGCCAGGGTACTAGATCAACACTCAAAAATCAGTAGTGTTTCTAGTAATGAACAATTAGAAGAAGAAATCTAGAAAAAAAATTTCATTTACGATAGCAACTAAAACCATCAAATATCTAGGAAGAAATTTAACCAAGGATGTAAAAGATTTGTACCCAGAAAACTACAAGTCATTACTAATAGAAATCAAAGAAGACCTAAAGAAATGGAAGGACATTCTGTGTTCATGGATAGGAAGACCAAATATTGTTAATATGCCAGTTCTACCCAAAGTGATTTACAGATTCAATGCAATCCCAATCAAAATTCCAACAGCTGGGGAGTGGCTGTAGCTCAAGTGGTTGAACGCCTGCTTCCCGTGTACAAGGTCCCAGCAGAAGGTCCCAGTACCTTATAAAACAAAAATAAACAAGCAAATGAAAAAACCCAACTCTCATTGAGGAATGGATGTAGCTCAGTGGTTGACTGCTTGTTTCCTGTGTATGAGATCCTAGGTTCAATCTCCAGTACCTCCTTAAAAAAAAAAAAAAAAAATTCCAACAGCCTTCTTTACAGAAATGGAAAATACAAAAATTAAATTTATGTGGAAGGGTAAGGGGTTCCAAAGAGCCAAAAACATCTTGGAAAAGAACAAAGTAGGAAGATTCATATTTGTAAATCTTAACTTATTAAAAAGCCACAATAATCAAAACAGCATGGTACTGGCACAAGGACAGACATAGAGACTAATGGAATCAAATTGAAAGTGCAGAAATCAATCCTGACATTTATGCCCAACTGATTTTTGACAAGGAGGCAATCACTCAACTGGGAAAGAATAGTCTCTTCAAAAAATGGACAACCAGATATTCTTATGCAAAAGAATGAATGTGGACTCCTACCTCATACCAAACACAAAAATCAACTCAAAATGGATCATCAGAGATCTAAATATAAGAGCTGTAACTATAAAACTTCTGGGAAGAATACATAGGGAAGCATCCTCAGGACCTTGTGTTAGGCAATGGTTTCTTGGACTTTATACCCAAAGCACAGGCAACAAAAGAAAAAATAGATAAATGGGACCTCATCAACATTAAAAACACCCTGGTCCTATATAAGGGGGGATAGCCCCAGAGACTGATGCGTTATCAGTGGGTTCTATTTTGGAATCTGTGCTCCTGAGAGTGACAGAATTAGACTCAAATAAGTCCTCCCTGCACATGGTTCATCAGTCCCTTCTATTCAAACCTATATGTGATGCTGGAGTTTTTAGGTATACTTCCAGAGACTGGAGCCTCCCGCCTACCTATGTGCCAGGTGTGCATGAAATCTAGGTGGAGCTGTAACTCCTACCCTACAGCTCAATGGACTCATCCAAGTCACCTGGTGAGGAGACAACGATGGGCAATGGCCATCCCAGGGAATGGAGAGGGCCTGCATCTGCAGGCAGGATCATCCCACCCACCATATCCATGGGATATAAGCCCTCTCTCACTTGGAGTTGGAGTAGACATCACCATCCCAGTCCCCTCAGGATTGGGGGAAGAACTATGGACTAGAGTGGACTTGATGGTATTCTCTTGTTCACATATGGTGATTCTAGCAATGCAAGAAATTATAACAATGAGGTGGAGCCAGTGGCCACTTGACACTTTTGGGGTAGGGAGGGGATGAGCAGTTGAAATACAGGGGCTTCTTTGGGAGTTGGAGGTTTTCCTGAGTACTGTTGTGGCAACGGATGTGGGCCATTTTAAATCAGCACACACCACTCAGAACTGAGTGGGAGAGAGTGTGGTCTACAGTGTGAACTGTGGTCTATGGTTGGTGGCAAGGCTCCAGGATGTGTAAGTTCATTGAGGGTGGTGGGCCACACTGTGGGAGATGTTTGTGTGGGATGTGGTGGGAGGTGTGGGAGGTGGGCAACATGGGAATCCCAGTGTTTTCCATGTAATATTTTGGGTAATCTAAGCACCTCTTAAAATATATGTATATATATATATAAATAACATTTTTGTAAGCAATTACACATATATGCATATATATTTATGTATCATTTTGCAAATGTTTGTATGTATTGTGAGAATTTTGATTTTTACCCATAATAATAATAAAAAAAAAAAAACTTTGGTGTATCAAAGGACTTTATCATGAAAGTAAAATAACAACCTACTCAATGGGAGAAAATATTTGGAAACTACATATCTGGTAAGAGTTTAATATCCAGAGTATATAATGAAATTCTTCAACTCAACAACCAAAAGACAAACAACCCAATTAAAAAGTAGGCAAAATACTTGAATAGACATTTCTCCAAGAAGATATACAAATGGCCAAAAAGATGCTCAACATCATTAGCCATTAGGGAAATGCAAATCAAAACCACAATGAGATAGCATTTCACACTTACTAGAATGGCTACCATTAAAAAAAAAAACAACACAAAAATTATAAGTTTTGTTTATTGATGTGGAGAAATTGGAACATTCATTAATTACTGGTGGCAATGTAAAGTGGTACAGCTGCTGTGGAAGACAGTTTCATGGTTCCTCAGAAAGTTAAGTATAGAATTATTATATGACCCTATAATCCCACTTTTAGGTATATACCCTAAAGAACTGAAAGCAGGAACTCAAACAGATATTTGTACACCAACATTCATAGCAGCATTATTCACAATGACCAAAAAGATGGAAGCAACCCAAGTGTCTATCAAATGATGAATGGATAAACAATATGTGGTGTATCCACTCAATGGAATATTATTCAGCCGTAAAAATGGAATGAAGTTCTAGATACACGCAACAACATGGTTGAATCTTGAAGACATCATGTTGAGTGATATAAGCCATACACAAAAGGACAAATATTGTTTGATATCACTGATATGAACTAATTAAAACAAGCAAACTCATAGAGTCAAAATCTAGAATAGACATTACCAGGTAAGGCTTAAAATGTACAGTTTCTATTGGGAGTGATAGAAAAATTTTGGTAACAGATGGTGGTGATAGTAGCACAACATTGTGAACATAATTAACAGCACTGAATTATATATTTGAATGTGGTTAAAAGGGGAAATTTAGGTTGTTTATGTGTTACTAGAATAAAATGTTTTTAAAAATCCACAGAATGACACAACACAAATAGTGAATCCTAGGTTAAACTATGGACTATAGTTAATAGTACAATTATAAAAATGTGCTTTTAAATGTAACAAATGTATCACACCAATGCAAGTTGTTAAAAATATGATGGTAATCTTTTATTTTATACATGATTGCTCTATGAACTCACAATTTCTCTAATTAAAAAAATATGTAACTGCCAATCACAATTTTTAACAAGCATGAGACAGCCATTGTTACCACAATGGAATAAATCCTTACTATAGATATTATTTCCTTTAGGGTTTTGAAAATACAGAAAATAACTCTTGGGACCACATCAGTGAGCCCCAGACAGTTCAGGACTCCACATTGAACACAAGTGCTGTAACATTAACTGTAATTTCCTTTAAAATAATAGAGTAAACAGTGTTACAAAAAGCGTGTGAGTTAAACTTAGCCACAACTTAAGACATTTTTAACACCTGAGTCCATCAGGAGCCCACCCTCCAGGACTGGCACTGGGGCAAGCCCTTCAAATATCACTATCTGAATCTGTACTAGAGGATTCATATATTATCAGGAGGAACTTTAAGAGTGAATAGTCAATGGTGAAATTAGTGGTTTTCAACATATGTGTCTGCATAGAAAAATTGTACAAGCACCCCTGCCCTTGTGAGAATGAAGTCTAAAAATCTGGTGAGCCCATCTGTGGCAGTTTGAGATTATTTATGAATCCCAAAAGGAGAGATTATGTTTGTAAACGAATCTATTCCTCTAGGTGTGATACCCTTTGAATGCATTAGATTCAGCTGACATGTCTTGATTAAATTACCTGCTAAGATTAGGGCTTTGATTCGACCACATCAGTAGGTTGTGACTCAGATTGAGTCCCTGTGCCCTTGGTGGGCTGATGGAAACAGACATTCACTCAAGAAAACACACAGGAAGAGAGAGAGCTCCATAGATGCCAGAGGAGAGAACTTTGTCATGTGACAGAAAGGAGAAAGCTCAAACAGTTAACGTGCAGGGAGAGATAAGCCATTCACCTGATAGTTTGCAGCTGAAGAAAACAGAGCAGCTGAGCAGCTGAGAAGGCCTGGAAAGAAACGAGCCCTAGGCCAGAGAGTAATACAGGGAGCTGTGAGAGACCAGCAGAGGTTGCCCACCATCTTGCTTCAACATGTGGCAACTGACTTTGATGAGAAAGTAACCTTGAGTTGGACTCTTCAGGGCCTTGAGACTGTAAGCTTTTACCCCACATAAATACCCTTTATAAAAGCCAACAGATTTCTGTTACTTTGAATCAGCACCCCATTTGGCTAACTAATACACCATCAAACCACTGCTTTCCGAGTTACACCCATGGTTTGGACTTCTCTTTCACTCTATGCCCACCATTACTGATGGATTCTGTTTCCTGAATCAAATGGATTAGCTGCTGACAGAATATTGTTGAATTTTCCTCATAATGAACCATCCATGCAGGGTGCTTGTCAGAGTGGCTGAAAGGATAGAGAGTGGAGGCTTCACTGTATTTATAGGAAGAAAGATATTTTAAGGTTTTGTGCCTACTGGCTAAAAAATATGTTATATGGCAGAATTTGGTTCAAGAAACTGACTTTCATTTTAATAGTTCATAAGGTAGCAATGTTGTAGAGGAGGAAACAGTGCTCATCTTCCTCTAATTGTCTGGGGCTATCATTTTACCAACGTTATCTGAAAATTGTGAACAGTCTATTGGCCTAGGTTAATATACAAGTCAAATATGGCACAAGATACTGACAAGTATAATCAATACATAATTTATCTGTTTATCTATAAAGCTGTTTATCAAGTGGTAAGTTTGACTAAATAGGAATCCCACTTACAATATTTAGAGATAAATACCTGGTTTGCTACAACTACTTCCAAACAATGTCTCAGATATTCTACAGATTTACAATTCTCCAGCACCAATATTTCTATGATTCTAATCATTTTAATTAAAAATATACACCAATACAAGAAAGGTCTTCTTTCCCCACCCCCTCTCTCTAAAAAATGTTCACTTGTGGATCTTTAAAAAACCACCAGCAACAATCAAGCCCCATCCAGACCTACTGAGTCAGAATGACCAGAAATGGGGTCCAGGTGTTTGTAGTTTTAAAAGCTTTACAGGTGATTCTGATAGGGAGCCGTGATTGGGAACCACTGAGAATTGAGAATTGGCACATTATTCCATTACTTGTCATTGCCATCTAATTGAGATAATTAATGATTAACAGAAAGTAGAACTAAGAAACAATACATTTTGATGGAAAGTTGGGAGAGATGTTGAATTCTTGGGTAGATATCCAGGGTTCAGCATTAGAGTTGGGGACACTGAGGAAGGCTTTGAGAAGACAGGAGGTTGCTGGGAGCATGAAAATAAGAGCGGTACTGAGAAGGAGAAAGATACAGACTGGAGGAGTACCACAGCCCAACAACTTAATTGTGGTTCTGGGAACTAACAGTACCCTGTGTCTGGACAGTGAGAACATCATTTGGTCTGGGGCCCTGCCCTCTGAAGCCAGATTGAAAGGTAGAACACATGTTACTGCTCCTTGAATACACCTGCCTATCACGTAGGCCGTAGACTCCGCTCTCCCTAGTTCTCAAATCTCCACATCCAATCAATTACCAAATTATCTTGATTCTTTCTTCATAACCTCTTTAGGGTCTGCATCCTTCACTTTCCTGGTCTTTACACATTATTCCTGGATTACCAGTTTCTTCTGGTTCTTCTGTCTGCAGTATCTCCTTCCCACCATTCTGTGTATCCCTATTAGATAACTCTTACTAAAGCACAGGTCTTTCATACTACCCAAGGGCACAGCTGTTGTTTCTGTGCTCAGAAATGTTCCATGATTCCCAATTGCCTATTACAAAGCCCAAATAAAATCCTCAGATTAGCATTTAAAGCCTTCCAACCAGCTCTCTCAATCCCATATCCCACCTCTCTCCAAAGCCATTTTATCTATTCATAATTTCCGAGGACTTTGCCTTGTGACTGTTTTCTGTGCTTTGATGAAAGAGACCCCTGGAGGCACAATGCCCACACCATTGGAAGTGAACCTTCTCTCAATTCCAAAATTTCATCATCTCCTATTGCCCCCTGTTCTCCTTTCCTTCCTCAAAACCCCACGCTTTGTTTATACATAAGTGAAAGGAATAATAAGTTGTGCAAAGTTAATAATAGGAGATACTAGTTAGTTCCTCATCCCATAGTTCTCTCTCCTCTGTTTTCTCCTCCCATGCTATCAGCAAGCCCTCTGAGAGAGTAGGCATGCCATAAATGTTGGCAAAATTGAATGTAATGGAATTGAATTGAGAGGATATATTATACTATACTTTTTCATGTTTATGTGCTTTCCTCCTTTGAACACACTAGGTCTTTCATCTGTTTGCTACTTACTGTCCCCAGGGTAAGAAAAGCAATGGTCAAAGGAAGGAAGGGTCATGGACTCAAGGACCTCCAGTCCAGTAGAGAGAGATCAGTTTCTAGTCATTACTGTTCAGAGCTGTGGGAGCACATGGAGAGCACAGCCACCCCCACCTTCGGTAATCAAAAGAAGTCAATGCAACAGAGATTTAGAGTTCAGACAGAGAAGATGAGGTATGGTGTTTGCTTAGCACGTGTAAAGTCCAGGAAGCAAGAAGAAGCCTGGCCCATTTGGGGGCTTGCAAATAATTCATTATGACTAAAGAATAGTGCCTAAGGGCAGAGTGACAAGGGCTGGAACTAGACAAAGGAGCAAGGGACTTAAGTTGTAAGTGTTTTTTTATTCAAGTGCTCAGGGCTCCAAAGAAGTGCTTATTACAGACCAACAATCTACACATTCTTTCATTTTCTATTTGTGAGTTGAAAAATAATATTACAATTTTAAAGTGGATTAAAAAATCAGTCAAGAAATGAGTCCAAATGGCTTCTGCAAGACCACTGTGATTTGGTGCCCTTGTGCTGCAGTGCCACGGTTAGGACACAGGGGCGCAGTGCAGCTTAGCAGAGAATGGGAACCCGGGAACACGTGGAGAGGTGATGGGGAGGATTCAAGGTATCGTCCCCAAAGGCAACGACAAATAGGGCAGTTTTGAACTAGGTGGAGCATATTTCCCCCACTTCTACCCCTCCACACCTCCTTTATCCTCTGTCCTCCCACCACCACAAAAACACAACACATACACACACACCACACACAAAACAATCACTTCTATCGTGAAATTAATTTGTGAGGAGCATAAAACTGTAAAATGACAGTCCTTACAGGACTTGCTTATATGTGCCCCTATCTCTTGGCAGTAACCAAAATGTAAAATGATAGAGGGCTGGCTAAATGTTCATATAAACAAATACAATGCAACTCTTTTCAAAATCTGTACTACAGATAATTTAAAGGTAGGGGAAATAGTAATGGGGAAATGTTAAATGGAAAAAAGTAAAATTATTATTTATTCGCATAATAAAAGGCCCTGGAAATTACCCATGATAATCTCCAGATGTTAGAATGAATATTGATTTTCATTTTCTTCTTTATAGATTTTGTACAGATTTGTAAAAATATGTTTACAAATATATTTAGATTTGTAAATATAATGAATATGAATACTTTTGTACTTAGAAGAAGATTATATGAAGGAAACACCAAAACAAATAAATAAATACCCACCCAACATCTGCAAAAGGATGACCAATTTATCAGTTATATTATGCTATGTCGGCTCACGGAACTCATTCCATGTTTGTGTAGTAACCAGATCTTCTGCTGATACAGGCCAGGGATTGAGAAGCACACTTACAAGTCCTTGAAAGAAGATTAAATACTCTAACATATTAATAGTGATTATGGATAATTTTAAACATTTGTTCTGAATACTTTATTTTTCAAAATTTCCATAGAAAACATGTATACGTTTTATTTAAAAAAATTTTTAAATAATAGTGGGTACAGACTGATTACAAAATGAAAAACATACAAAAATAAATGGCACTATATATCCTGAACTTTCCCCACATGTCATTAAGTACATGATTTTTTAATGGTTGACCACATACTTATTTTAAGTATGTACCACAACTCATTCAACCAATTTCCTTTGTTAAATATTTGTTTATTTTCTAGTTTTTAGCCATTATGAATAATGGTGAGATTAATATCCTTGCTTGTTCTTGTGTGTGTATTTTCTTAGAAAAAGTTGCTAGAATTGATTTGCTGGATCAAAGATTTTTTCATCCATTTGCAAATGACACCCTGGAATGGTGTGAGGATCTACATTCTCTTCAGTAGACTCTGTTACAATGATAACTTCATAAAAAGTTGTGAAATCAGATAAGGAGTTATCACCCAGAGTTGTTTTGGCTATTCTATGTGTTTAGCATTTCTGTATGAATTTTAGAATCAACCTGTCAATTTCTACAAAAAAAAAAAAAAAAATCTGCTGGGATTTTGATTAGGATTGCATTGAATCTGTAAATCATTTTGGGGGGAATTGACATCTCATCAATACTGAATCTTTCAACCAATGAACAAAGTATATTTTTCCATTTATTTAGGTCTTTAATTTTTTCAGTAATGTTTGTAGTTTTCAGTGTACAGATCTTTTACATCTTTTGTCAGATTTATCCCTAAGTATTTTTTATTTTTGATGGTATTGTAAATGTTTTTGTTTTTTAATTTCAATTTTTGATTGTTGCTAGCATATAGAAATACTACTGATTTTTGTATATTGATCTTGTATCCTGTGACTTTGCTAAACTCACTCGTTAGTTATAGTGGCTTGTTTGTAGACTCCATTGGATTTTCCACATAGACGATCATATTGTCTGCAAATAAGAAGAGTTTTACTTCTTCCCTTCTAGAACCTCCAATATAATGTTGAAAATAAGGGTTGAGCACAGGTTTTATACCTTCAGTCTTCCACAATAAGTATGATGTTAGATGTAGATACTTTATAGAAGCCCTTTATCAGGGTGAGAGAAGTTCCCTAGTTAACTGAGAATGGATATTGGATTTTGTCAAATGCCCTTTGTGCATCTACAGAGATGATCATATAGATTTTCTTTTTTACTTTGTTAGGATGGTGACTTACATTGATTCATTTTCTAATGTGAAACCAACTCTATATTCCTGGAATAAATCCCACTTAGTCATTATATATTATTTGTTTTGCATAATGTTGGATTTGATTTGCTCAGATTTTGTTTAGAATTTTTGCATCTATGTTCATGAGGGATACTGGTCTATAGTTTTCTTTTCTTATAATTTTGTTTGTCTAATTTTGGTATCAGGGGAACACAGGACTCATAGAAGGAGTCAGAAAATATTTCCTCCTCTTAACTTTTCTGGAAGAGATTGTTTAGAATTGTTATTATTTCTTCTTTAAATGTTTGCTAGAAATTACCAGTGAAGCCATCTAGGCCTGGAATTTTCTCTGTGGAAGATTTTTAACTCCACATTCAATTTATTTAATAGAAATAGGGCTATTTAAGATAATGAGGGCTACCTAATTCTAGTTTGTGTTTTTCAAAGAATTTGTCCATTTCATCTAAGTTGTTGAATTTACAGGCATAAAATTGTATGTTAGAGTCTTTGGTGATTTCACCCCTATTGCTGGATTTCTCTTTTCCTGATTGGTCTAGCTAGAGGTATATCAACTTTATCGATCTTCTCAATGAACTAGCTTTTAATTTCATTGATTTTTTTTCCTATTGTTTCTCTGTTTTATTTTTCATTGATTTATGCTTTAATCTGTATTATTTGCTTTCTTTTGCTTACTTTGAATTACTTTGCTCTTCTTTTTCTACTTTATTTAAAGGTGAAAACTGAGGTTATTGATTTAAGACCTTTCTTTCAATATGGGAGGATAGTACAGGCATACTTCACTCTATTGCACTTATTTTTACAAATTGAAGGTATGTGGCAACCCTGCATTAAGCAAGTCTATCAGTACCATTTTTCCGACAGCATGTGCTCACTTCATGTCTCTGTGTCACATTTTGGTATTTCTCACAATATTTCAAATATTTTCATTATTTTTATAATATCTGTTATGGTGATCTTTGATGTTACTATTGTTATTGTTTGGGGGTGCCATGACCTGTGGCTATATAAGACGGTGACCTTAATTGATAAATATTGTGTGTGTTCTGACTATTCCACTGACTGTCATTTCCCATAGCTCTCCTTCTCAGACTGCCCTAGTCTCTGATACAACACTATTGAAATCAGGCCAACTAATAACCCTACAATGGTCTAGTGAGGAAGGCATGTCAAAAGCCAAGAGAGGCCAAAAGCTAGGCCTCTTGTGCCAAACAGTCAGCCAAGTTTTGAGCGCAAAGGAAAAGTTCTTGAGGGAAATTAAATGTACTATTCCAGGGTACACATGAATGATAAGAAAGCAAAACAGTCTTATTGTTGATATGGAGAAAGTTTTAGTGGTCTGGATAGGAGATCAAACCAGCCACAATGTTACCTTAAGCCAAAGCCTAATCCAGTGCAGTTCTTTCTTTTCTTTCTTTCTTTCTTTCTTTCTTTTTTTTTTTTTTTAAGATTTATTTATTTACTTTTATCCATTTCCGCCCCCCCCCATTTTTCCTGTTTTTCTGTCCATTCGCTGGGCAATTCTCTATGTCTATTCCCTGCCCTCTCTTCTTATCCTTCTCCTCCTGTCTTCACTGGGATTCGATCCTGAGAACCTTCGATGTGGAAGAGATGTGTCCTACCACCTGCACCACCTTAGTTCCTGGTTTTTTGGCACGTCTTGTCTTAGCTCTCCCTTGTGTCACTCTCCTGTCACATCATCATCCCGCTGTGTGGCTCGGCAGGTCCTGATGGCACACCTGCTCATGGTGCCTGGGGGGCTTACCTGCTTGCGGGGCCTGGTGGCCCGTGTGCCTTCTATATTTTTCTTTATTTTTACTGGGAGGTCCCAGGGATCAAACCCAGGTCCCTCCATATGGGTGACAGACGCCCAACCATTTGAGCCACATCTGCCCCCCCCCAACTCTTTTCAATTCTATGAAGGCTGAGAGAGGTGCGGAAGCTGCAGAAGAAAAGTTTGAAACTAGCAGAGGTTGTTTCATGAGGTTTAAGGAAAGAAGCCATCTTCATAATATCAAAGTATAAGGTGAAGCAGCAAGTGCTGACGTAGCTGCAGCAAGTTATCCAGAAGATCTAGGTAAGATTGATGAAGGTGGTAATGAAGCTGGCTAGTAAAATAGGGAATCAATAGATGGATTTGGAACCTGGCAAAAAGTCCACATGGACATCGATACTCCCAAGATGGCTACTGGAAGACCCTCGTGAACTTTCTGCTTTCTAGAATGAGATTCCCAGGAGAAGCCGCGGATATTCTCCAGGGATATTATCATTGGGCCCACCTGGGGGATTGATGGGTGGGGTAATCAATCAAAACAACAAACAGCTGGGACTCCTCCCATGCCATTAGCAAAGGGGTGGAATAATTAATGGTTTAAAAAGCAGGCACAAAACTTCTCCCTCTTGGCTTCTGTGTTCTGCTTTCGCTGTGTCCCCCCTGCATGGATTAACATGCAAGTAAAACCTGGGCATTTATAATCTATAATGGGAAATTGTAGTCTATAAACTTGCCCTCTTTATCACTCTTCAGTCCCTTCTGGGACCCATGATCTGTTATTTTCTCCTATTTCTCTTCACTCCCTACCTTAATAAATTACTGGCCTAACTAACCCAGTGTGCACTTGAAATTCATTTCTGCAGCATAGTCAAAGAACCTAGACAAAATCCGGTAATAGTAACATTAAACAACAGAATTTCAATGTAGATGAAACTACCTTCTATCAGAAGAAGATGCCATCTAGGACTTTGTTTTTTTCTTTTTTTAGGTTCATGAATGAATTTTATTTTCCAATTAACAGTTTATTCCAGGTAAAATTCTCTCCAAACCCATATCCACAAGAAACACTATTTATTCATGTGGGTTAAAGAGTGAATTATGTTGGGAAGCGGCTGTGGCTCAATCAGTAGGGCTCCCGTTTACCATGTGGGAGGCCCTGGGTTCAGTTCCTGGGTCCTCCTGGTGAAGGCAAGCCCGCCCGCATGGCGTGGCTAGCTGACCCAGAGAGCACAAGCAGCAAAGGGGGGATAAATGAATAAATAAATAAAATCTTTTAAAAAAAAAAAGAGTGAATTATGTTAACTATGTTCTTTAAACTTTTGAAAGAAAAGTTTCAAAAAAGAGGAGACCTATATAGTACTAAATTATACTGGTAAAATTACTATTTTATTTATGCTCATGTATGAAAAAAATAGTTGTATTATCATGTTTATATACATGCCAAAATTAGAAACAGAGTTCAATAACAAATCACATTGAAATTTTATAAAGAAAACACAAATATTTAATCACTGATTGGTTATAGATAGCAGAGTGGGAAAATAAAAACATTTACATTTTAGGTAAAGAGCAACACCCTCTGAGAAGAATCAAACAATTAGTAATATTCGTCTATACTAAGAAGTAATATATACATAAGAAAGTTAGTGATAGTACTAACTTTATTACTTTTGCTAAGTCATTTTGTCTTCCTCACATTCAATGCAAAGAAATGAAAACTTAATATAAACCACTTCTGGGAAGATGGCAGACTAGAAAGACATGGGACTCTCTTCTTTCCCAGAAAAATAGCTAGAGGACAGGCAGAAACAGTCTGGGGAAAAAATCATCTAGGGTTTAAGATACCAGGGGAAGGCTGGACACCACCCAAAGGAAAGACGGGCAAAGGAAAAGAAAACAGCCACAGCTGCAAATGCTGGTACCCTCCCCCACCCTAGAGGCAATTTTGGATTCTCAGTCCTCAGAAGGCTGACAGTCAAAGGCTGACAGGAGACTACAGACAAAGGGGGCCCCAGGGATCTGTCTCCCCAGGAAAGGGGAGAGAAAGGGACACAGCTTAAGGTTGACTCAGGCTATAATCCACAAATTTGGTCTGCTATGTCCCACAAGCCCTTCCAGGCTGGGTGGGACTGCACCATTATTTGCCTTGGGAGCCTTCAAGGCATTAAAGAGATCCTAACCTCTTGATCTGCCCACTCTACTGACCAGGACTGATTGTTGAGGACTCAGAGGGTAGTGGAATTATTTCCTACCCAGGAAAAGGGAGGGGGCTGCCTGCAAAGGTTGGAAACTTCCCTTGAGAAAGTTTGACTTACGAGGTTCTTAGACTCCAGGCAGTTTCCTCTATCATGTTGATCTGGTCTGTGTTGCAGTTAACATACTCTGACCAAGTATTGAACGAGAGGACTGCCAAAGAGCGCTATCTGCTGGCAGACCAAGGAAATGCATGTGAGGAGATTAAAAGTAAATAAGAAAGACTTTTTCTGGCCTTTACAGCCTCCAAGGCTCTGGGAAGCGAGTCTGCAAACCATTACTGGGTACAGGACCAGATTTGGGCAACTAACAGGAACAAACCTAAAGACCCAGAACAGGTTGAATCAAGAACCAAAGAACAACAGGAAAACAGGCTTCTGCCACTAAAACCCTAAAAAAGAGAGAAAAACCAAGCATCTGAGTAAACTCACCACTCTAAGCAAATGCCTAGACATCAACAAAAATTATAAGCCATGCTAAGGAATGGAAGAAATGGCCCAAGAAAAGGAATCTATCAAAGCCCTGGAAGAGATGCAGGATTTCAGACAACGAATCAACAAGATGCATACAAATTTCCAAAATCAAATTAATGAATTGAAAGATGATATGGCTAAAGAGATAAAGGGCATCAAGAAGACACTGAGCAAGCACAAAGAAGAAATTGAAAAACTGAATAAAAAAGCAACAGAGCTCATGGGAATGAAAGACATGATAGGTGAGATAAAAAACACATTAGAGGCATCCCACAGCAGACTAGAAATGATAGAAGAAAGAATAAGGGATTCAGAAGACAGAAGAGCTGAAATTGAGGAGAGAAAAGAAGAAAGAGAAAAGAATGGAAAAAATGGAGCAGGGGTTCTGGGAGTTGAATGATAACACAAAACGCCACAACATATATATCATGGGAGTTCGAGAAAGAGAAGAGAAGGGAAAAGGGGCAGAAAGAATATTTGAGGAAATAATGGCTGAAAATTTCCCAACTCTCACAAAAGCAATGAATCTACATGTCCAAGAAGCGCAGTGTACCCCAATCAGAATAAATGCAGTAGACCTGCTCCAAGACACATACTACTCAGAATGTCAAAGATAAAGAGAAAATTCAGAGGGCAGTAAGGGAGAAGCAAACCATCACCTAAAAGGGATGCCCAGTAAGACTTAGTGCAGATTGCTCATCAGAAACCATGGAGGTGAGAAGACAGTGGTATGATACAATTAGGTTACTGAAAGAAAAATTGCCAGTGGAGAATTCTTTATCCAGAAAAATTGTCCTTCAAATGAAAGTGAGTTTAAAATATTCACACACAAAAAAACAGAGACTAAGAGAGTTTGTAAAAAAGAGTCCCCCTTTGCTGAAATATTAAAGGAAGCCTTAGAGCCTGAAAGAAAAAGACAGGAGAGAAAGGCTTGGAGGAGTGTATAGAAGAAAGAATGGTAGAAAGGATAACCAAAGAGTAAAAAGACAGACAAAAATAAGATGACATATGAAAACAAAAGAATAAAATGGTGGAAGTAAATAATGCATTTACGGTAATATCATTGGCTGTGAATGGATTAAACTCTCCAATCAAAAGAAATAGGCTGATAGGATGGATTAAAAAAATCAAGAACCATCCAAATACTGCCTACAAGAGACTCACCTTACACATGGGGATACAAACCAACTGAAAGTGAAAGGTTGGAAAAAGATACTCCATGCAATCAGTAACCAAAAAAGAGCAGGGGTAGCTATACTAATATTGGATAAAACAGACTTTAAATGCAAAAAAGTCATAAGAGATACAGAAGGCCATTATATATTAATACAAGGGACAAACCACCAGGAAGAAATAACAGTCATAAATATCTATGCACCTAACCATGGAGCCCCAAAATAAATGAGGCAAACTCTGGCAAAACTAAAGGGAGAAATAGACATCTCTACAATAATCATCGGAGACTTCAACACACCACTGACATCATTAGATAGAACAACTAGAAAGAAGATCAACAAGGAAACAGAGAACTTGAACACTATGATAAACGAGCTAGACCTAACAGACATATATAAGACATTGCACCCAAACTCAGTGGGTTATACATTCTTCTCACGTGCCCATGGATCTTTCCCCAGGATAGACCACATGTTAGGGCACAATGAAAGGTCTTAATAAAGATAAAAAGATTGAAATGATACAAAGTACCCAATCAGATCATAATGGAATGAAACTGTAAGTCAATAATAGACAGGTAAAAGGTAAATTCACAAATGTGTGGAGATTTAACAACATACTCCTAAATAATCAATGGGTCAAAAGAAATTGCAAATGAAATCAGTAACTATATTGAGACAAATGAAAATGAGAACACAACTTATTAAAACTTATGGGTACAGCTAAGGCAGTCTTGGGGGGAGAAATTTATAGCCCTAAATGCCTATATATATATAAAAAGAAG
The DNA here is from genome assembly GCA_026826555.1 of Tolypeutes matacus. Lineage (NCBI taxonomy): Eukaryota > Metazoa > Chordata > Mammalia > Cingulata > Chlamyphoridae > Tolypeutes > Tolypeutes matacus. The sequence continues at coordinate 26,125,281 of JAKSZT010054458.1, forward strand.
AGAACTAAAATCAAAGATCTAACTGAACAACTGGAGAAACTAGAAAAAGAACAGCAAACCATTCCCAAAGCAAGCAGAAGGAAAGTAATAATAAAGATTAGAGCAGAAATAAATGAAATTGAGAACAACAACAAAAAAATAGAGAAAACCAACAAAACCAAAAGCAGGTTTTTTGAAAAGATCAATAAAATTGACAAACCACTAGTTAGACTAACAAAGAAAAAAAGAGAGAAGATGCAAATAAATAAAATCAGAACTGAAAGGGGCAAAGTTATGACTGACCCCACAAAAATAAAAAGGATGATAACAGGATATGATGAGAAGCTGTATGCCAACGAACTAGACAACCTAGATGAAATGGACAAACTCCTAGAAATGCACAAACAACCTACACTGATGCTACATGAAATACAAGAACTTAACAAACCAATCACATTTAAAGAAATTGAATCAGTCATCAAAAGTCTCCCAAAAAAGAAAAGTCCAGGACCAGATGGCTTTATAGGTGAATTCTAACAAGCATTTAAAGAAGAATTAACACCAATCCTGTTTAAACTCTTCCAAAAAATTGGAGAGGAGGGAAAATTACCCAACACATTTTATGAAGCCAACATCACCCTTATATCAAAGCCAGATAAAGACACTACAAGAAAAGAAAATTACAGACCAATCTCTCTAATGAACATAGATGCAAAAATTCTCAACAAAATACTTGAAATTGAAATCTAATAGCATATCAAAAGACTTATACATCATGACCTAATGGGATTTATTCCTGGTATGCAAGGGTCGTTCAACGTAAGAAAATCAATTAATAAAATACACCACATTAACAAATTGAAGGAAAAAACACACATAATCATCTCAATCGATGCAGAAAAAGCATTTGACAAAATCCAGCATTCTTTCTTGAAGAAAAAACACTTTAAAAAAAAAATACTTTGAAAGATAGGAATAGAAGGAAAATTCCTCAATATGATAAAAGGCATATATAAAAACCCACAGCCAACATCACGCTCAATGATGAGAAAAGGGAAAAGTTGAAAGCTTTCTCTTTAAGATCAGCAGCAAGACAAGGATGCCCACTGTCACCACTGTTATTCAACATTGTACTAGAACTTCTAGCTAGAGCAATTAGACAAGGAAAAAAAAAAAAAAAAAAGCATCCAAATAGGAAAAGAAGAAGTAAAACTCTCACTATTTGCAGATGACATGATCCTATTTTAGAAAATTCTGAAATGTCTATGACAAAGCTACTTGAGCTAATAAATCAGCAAAGTGGCAGGATACAAGATCAACATGCAAAAGTCAGTAATATTTCTGTACACTAGTATTGAACAATCTGAGGATCTAATCAGGGAAAAAATTTCCATTTACAATAGCAACAAAAAGACTCAAATACCTAGGAATCAATTTAACCGCAGAAGTACAGGACCAATAAGCAAAAAACTACAAAACAATGCTAAAAGAAATCAATGAAGACCTAAACAAATGGAAAGCCATTCTGTGTTCATGGATTAGAAGACTAAATATCGTGAATATGTAAATCCTACCCACACTGATTCATAGATTAAATGCAATACCAATCAAAATTCCAACAGCCTGCTTTACAGAAATAGAAAAGGCAATTACCAAATTCATTTGGAAGGGAAAATGCACCCATATATCCAAAAGTATTCTGAAAAAGAAGAGCAATGTGTTAGAACTTTCACTGCCTGACCTTGAAACATATTACAAAGCTACAATGGTCAAAACAGTATGGTATTGGCATAAAGATAGGCACATTGATGAGTGGAATAGAATTGAGAGCCCAGAAATAAACCCTCACCTCTATGGCCAACTGGCTTTTTACAAACCTACCAAGTCCTGGTTAACAGGACAAAACAGTCTCTTCAACAAATGGTGCTGGGAGAACTGGATATCCAGAACCAAAAGAATGAAAGAGGACCCCTATCTCACTCAAAATGGATCAAAGAACTTAATATAAAATCCAGGACTATAAGACAACTAGAAGAAAATACAGGAAAACATCTTAAAGACCTTGTGGTAGGTGGTGGTTTCTTGGACCTAAGCACAAAGCACGCGTAACAGAAGAAAAAATAGATAAATGGTACCTTCTGAAAATTAAAAACTTTTGTGCCTCACAGGACTTTGTCAAAAGGGTGAAAAGGCAGCCTATTCAATGGGAGAAAATATTTGGAAATCACATGTCCAGTAAGTGTTTAATATCCATGATATATAGAGATGCTACAACTCAACAATAAAAAGACAAATGACCCTATTAAAAAATGGGCAAAAGACTTGAAAAGGCATTTGTCCAAAGAAGAAATATAAGTGGCACAAAAAGACATGAAAAAATGTTCAACATCACTAGCAATTAGGGAAATGAAAATCAGAACTATAATGAGATATCATTTCACACCTCTCAGAATGGCTACTATTAAAAAGTTGGAAACTATAAATGTGGGAGAGGATGTGGAGAGATAGGAACACTTATTCACTGTTGGTGGGAATGTAGAATGGTACAGCCACCGTGGAGGACTGTTTGGCTGTTCCTAAAGAAGTTGAATATAGATTTGCCACGTGACCTGGCAATACCACTATTGGGTATTTACCCAGAAGAACTGAGAGCAGTGACAGAACAGACATCTGCACACCAATGTTTATAGTGGCATTATTCACAATTGCTAAAAGATTGAAACAACCCAAGTGTCCATCAACTGATGAATGGATAAACAAACTGGTGTATTCACACAATGAAATATTATGCAGCTGTAAGAAGAAATGATATTGTAAAGCATAGGATAACATGGGTGAACCTGGAGGACATTATGTTGAGTGAAGCAAGCCAGACACAAAAGGACAAATACTGTGTGATTGCGCTACTATGAACTAAATATATTATTTAATTTCATGGAATTAATAACTTGAATATGGGTCACCAGAAAATAGAATGATATTAGAGAATGGAAAGCTGAGGGTTAACTTGTGCAGAATTGGTGAAAAAGGATGTGTGTTAATCTTTGGAAATGAATAGAAAAGGTGGAAGCCCAACATAATGTTTGTAACTAGCAGTGCTTTTATGTGGGTATGAAAGTGGTTTAAAGGGAAAGTCTAAGGTCATGTATATTACTAAAAGGAAAGCTAAAAGATGTAACATGGAAATGTTCCAAGCCCCCTGGATGACTTTGAGGGGTTCAAGACTTCAGTGGAGGAAGTAGCAAGAGAGCTAGAATGAGAAGTAGAGCTTGAAGATGTGCCTGAATTGCTGCAATCTCAGGATAAAACTTGAACGGATGAGGAGGAGCTCCTTTTTATGGATGAGCAAAAAAAGTGGTTTCTTGTGATGAAATCTACTCCTGGTGGAGATGCTGTGAACATTGTTGAAATTACAGCCAAGTATTTAGAATATTATATCAACTTAGTTCATAGAGCAGTGGCAGGGTTTGAGAGGATTGACTCCAGTTTTGAAAGAAGTTTTATTGTAGTAAAAATGCTATCACATAGCCAAAAGTTGGAAACAACCCAGATGTCCTTCAACTGATGAATGGATAAACAAATTGTGGAGTATACACACGATGGAATATTATGCAGTGGTAAGAAGAAATGAAGTCGTGAAACATATGACAACATAGATGAACCTGGAGGACATTATGTTGAGTGAAGTAAGCCAGACACAAAAGAACAAATACTGTATGATTGCCCTATTATGAACTAAATATATTATGTGAAATATAAATATATGAAATATGAATATGGGTAGAATTGCATATATAAGACCGTTTTTCTTTGAAGCTGAACAAATGTTAAGTCAGTAGTACAAAATATTAGTATCAGACAAAAAACCCCACAAACATTATACTAAGTGTGAAGGAGGCCAGACACAGAGTACCACATATTGTGTGATTCCATTTATATAAAATGTAAATATAAATCAATTTATAAAGATGAAAAGAGATTAGTGGTTATATAGATCTGAGGCAGGAATGCTAAGGGATGCAGAGTCTTTCTTTTTGGAGTAATGAAATTGTTCTAAAATTTTTGTGATGAATATACAACATTGTGATTATACTAGAAGCCATTGATTATACACTTTGGATAGAATAGTGAGAAACAGCAGCTATGTACATTGGGGAAAAATAGAGGGATTGAGAGGTGAGGAATTTTCTTGTTTGTTTGTCTGTTTTGTTTATTATTATTATTATTGAAATAATAAAATTGCTTTAATAATGATTGAAGTGATGAATGCATAACTATATAATTATAGCAAATACCATTGATTGTACACCCTTGATGAATTGTATGTTTATTAATATGTATTAATAAAATTTATTTGTTATTTTAAAAATGCTATTACATTGCATTACATGCTACAGAGAAGTCTATCATGAAAGGAAGAGTCAATCTATGTGGCAAACCTCATTGTTGTCTTATTTTAAGAAATTACCACAGTCACCCTAAACTTCAGCAACCACCACCCTGATTAGTCAGCAGCAACCAACAGAGAGATAAGACCCTCCAAAAGCAAAAAGATTACAACTTCTGGAAGACTCAGATTATGGCTAGCATTTTTTAGTAATAAAGTATTTTTAAAATTAAACTATGTACATTGTTTTTTTAGACATAATGCTATTGCACACTTAAGAGACTACAGTATAGTGTAAACATAACTTTACTATGTACCAGGAAACCAAAAAATTCAGGTGACTCACTTTATTGCAATATTTGCTTTATTGCAGTTGTCTGGAACTGAACACACAATATCTCTGAGGTATGCCTGTATTATAAAATTTCCCCTGAGTACTACTTAGCAGCATTCCACAAATTCTGGTATGTTGCGTCTCATTTTCATTTAGTTCAAAATATTTTTTTATTTCTCTTGAGATTTATTCTTTGACTCGTGCTATTTTTTAAAAATGTTTTTATTTTGAATTAATTTCAAACTTACAGGAAAGTTGCTAAAATAATACAAAAGCAATACAGAGACCTCCAAAAGATCCCCTGTCCCTACCTACTATCCAGCGAAACCACAGCCAAGGGAACGGGCTTGGTGGAATCAACCTACCCATATACCCAGTTAGGTACATTAACATTTTGTCACTTTTGCTATATCCTTCCCTCCCTCTCTCTGTCCCTTCCTTTCTGTCTTCTTGTCATTCTTTAACTACCTACCTACATCTATATATCTATTTTCTAAACTTTTGAGAGTAGATTGCACACATTTAACATTTAATACTTTCATGCATATTTCCTAAAAACAAGTACATTCACTTATGTATCCATATTAAATATAGTTATCAAGTCCAAGAAATTTAATGTTGATATAAATCGTACAATCCATATTCCAGTTTTTTCAATTGTCCTAATAATGCCCCTTTGGGCCTTTTCTCCTCCATTATTAGACCCAGTCTAGGATCATGTATTACACTCAATTGTCATTGTCTCTTTAGTCTCTCTCTTTCTCTTTTTAAAATTGTGGTAACCTTTATCCAACACAAAATTTCCCATCTTAAGTACTAGTACTCCCAAGTATACAATTCAGAGGCATTAATCACTTTCACTGTGTTGTGTGGCCATCACTACCATCCATTACCACAAATTTTTCATCATCCAAAACGGAAACCCTACATCCATTATACTTTAACTCCCTATATCCACTCCTTCTACCCACCCTGGTGAACTCTAATCTACTTTCTGTCTCTATGAATTTGCATATTCTAGTTATTTCATATAAGTGGAACCATAAGATGTCTTTCATTTTGTATCTGTCTTATTTAACTCAACATGTTGTCTTCTAGGTTTATCCATGTTGTAGCATGTATCAGTACTTCATTTCTCTTTATAGCTGAATAGTATCCCATTGTATGTTTTTACTACATTGTGTTTATTTACCTGTTGGAAGGACACTTGGGTTGCTTCCACTTTTTGGCTATTGTAAATAATGCTGCTGTGAACGTTGGTGTGCAAATATCTGTTCAAATCCTTGGTTTCAATTCTTTTGGGTATATAACTACAATTGGGATTGCCAGATCATACAGTAAGTCTATGTTTAACTTTTTTGAGGAACTGCCAAATTGTTTTCTACAGTGGCTGTACCATTTTATATTCCTACCATTCCTGTCCAAGGGTTCCTATTTCTCTGCATGCTCACCAGCACTTGTTATTTTGTCTTTTAAATAATAGCCATTCTAGTGGGTATATACCCACACATTATTTAGAGGATTGTTATTTTGTTTCAAAATGTTTTGAGATTTTCCAACTATCCTTCTGTTATCAATTTCTTTTTAATTCCACTGTGGTCAGAGAACATACTTTGAATGACTTGAAACCATAAGTTTATTGGAACTTATTTTGTGGCTCAAATTATAGTCTATCTTGGTAAATGTTCTGTATCCACTTGAAAAAAAAAGTGCATTCTGCTGTTGTTCAGTGGAATAATAATATATAAATGTTATATAAATGTCATTAGGTCAATTTGGATGACAGTATTGTTTAAGTTTATTATATCTCGCTATTTTCTATTTGTTCTATCAATTATTAAGAAACGGTATTGAAATCTTTGACTATAATTGCATTTTTGTCCATTTCACCTTTTAGTTCTATCCATGTTTCCTTCATGTATTTTGTAGCTCTGTTATTAGGGGCATAACCTTTTTAGGATTGTTATATATTCTTTTTTTTTTGGTGGTTGTTGTTATGTCTTCATGATTAGTTGACATCTTTATCATTATGAAACAACCTTATCCCTGGAAACATTCTTTGTTCTGAATTTTACTTTGATATTAGGCATTCAAGTGTTCTTTTGACTAGTGTTAACCATATTGTCTTTATCTATATTTATGTTCATATTTAAAGTATGTTTCCTATAGACAACCTATAGCTTGACCTTGCTTTTGTAAAAATTTCTTTCTTTTTTTTTTTTTTTTTTTTAAAGATAATTAGATTACATAAATTTTAAACAAAAAATACAGGGATTCCCATATGCCCCACTCCCCACACCTCCCACACTCTCCCATATAAACATCCTTCATTAGTGTGGCACATTCATTGCAGTTGATAAATGCTTCCTGGAGCTTTGCCATTCAGCATGGACCGCAGTTCACATTGTAGTCTACACTCTCTCCCACACAGTTCTGCATGTTATGTGATGATATAAAATGGCCTATATCTGTCGTTGGAACATTACTCAGAGTGATTCCCAAGTCCTGAAAAAGCCCCCGTATTACTACTGTTTTTCCCTCTCCCTGCCCCCAGAAGCTCCAGTGGCCCCTGGCTCCACATCAATGTTGTAATTTCTTCCATTGCTAGAATCACAATATGTCTATAGTAGAATACCAGTAAGTCTACTCTAGTCATAGCTCTTCCCCCAATCCTGAGGATTCTGGGATGGTGAAGTCCACTCCAACTCCAATTGAAAGGGCGTTTATAGCCCATGAGGAAGATGGATGGGACTATCATGCCTGCAGCTATAGACTCTCTCTGTTCCCTGGGATGGCTGTTGTCCGTCATCATCTCCCCACCAGTTGTCCTAGGTGAGTACAATGAGTTGTAGAGTAGGTGTTGCAACTCCGTCGAGGTTCCAGGACCAGCTGGCACATGGACAGCCCAAAGACTCGAGTCTCTGGATTTACACCTACAAACTCCAGCACCAAGTATAGGTTTAAATGGAAGGGACAGATGAGCCATGTGCAGGGAAGACATAACTGAGTCCAACTCTGTCCCTCTCAGGAGCACAAACTCCAAAGTAGGGCCCACTGGGAAGGCACCAAACTCTGGAGCTATCCACCTGACCATAGGACCTGGATGTCTCCAGAGCCCTCAGGAGCCCCACTATTTGGGGTGACCTTGTTTTTTTTATCCAACCTCACAATCTCTGCTTTTTAGTTGGGGTGTTTAGACCATTTATATTTAATGTTATTATAGATATGATTTCGTTTAAGCCTATCATCTTGCTATTTTTTCTATTTGTTCTTCCTGTTCTTTGTTTTCTTTCTGCCTTCTTTGCATTAATTGAGTATTATTTTGTGATTCCATTTTCTCTTCTTTGTTGGTTTATTATCTATAACTCTGTGTTTTGTTATTTAATGGTTGCTTTAGGGTTTATAGTAGACATCTTTAACTTATAGTCTACTTTCAAGTGATATCATATTTAATGTAAGATCCTGGAAATAATATACTTCCATTTTTCCCATCCTGGATTTTATGCTATTGTTGTCATACATTTTACTCATACAGATTTAATAAACCCCACAATATATTGCCACTATCTTTATTTATAGCCACTGGTCTTTTTAAAGAGATTCAAACAATAAGAATAATATATAATATATATTTACCCATGTAGGTACCATTTCCAGTGCTCTTCATTTCTTTGTGTATATCCATATTTCCACTTGGTGTCATTTTCCTTCTGCCTGAATGACTTCCTTTAACATTTCTTGTATTGCGGGTTTGCTGGTAATTAATTCTTTCAGCTCTTGTATGTCTGAAAGCATCTTTACTTCTTTTTTTTCAAAGAAGAGAACAGGGATTTGATGCCAGGATTTTCCATTGCTAGATCAACCACTGAGCTACATCTGCTCCTCAGTGAGAATTGGTTTTTTCGTTTGTTTGTTTGTTTGATTTTAGGAGGTACTGGGGATTGAACCTGAGACTTTGTACATGGGAAGAAGGTACTAAACCACTTGACCAACATCTGCTTCCTGTCACTTTTGCTTTTTGAAAGATATTTTTCTTTGAGTACTTTAAAGATGTTGCTTCACTATCTACTCATATGTATTGTTTCTGATAAGAAATCTGTCATCCTTATCTTTGTTCTTCTGTATATAACATGTCTTTTAAAAGATTTTTTGTCTTTATTACTGGTTTTGAGCAATTTGATTATGATGTGTCTTGGCATAATTTTCTTCTGTTTCTTTTGCTTGGGTTTGTTGACCTTCTTGGATGTGTGGGTTTATAATTTTCATTAAATTTTGAATATTTTTGGCTGTTATTTTTTAAAATATTTTTTCTGTTCCCCTGTCTCTCTCTTTCTAGATATTCCATTTACTCTATATTGTAGAGTACACACAGCTCACTGATAATCTTTACAGTTATGGAAATTCTTTTTTCTCTGTGTTATGTCTTTGTGTTCACTAGTGTTTACTTCTGTCTTGTCTAATCTATCATAATCCCATCCCATGAATTTCTCATCTCAAACATTGTAATTTTCATCTCTATAAATTTGATTTGTGTCTTTTTATATCTTATATATGTCTACTCTACTTTTCTAACATATGGAATGCAATTATCGTATCTGTTTTAATGTCCTTCTCTGATAATTCTAACATCTCTCTCAGGTCTGGGTCAATTCCAATAGATTGATTTTTCTCCTCATAACAGGTGTTCTTTTCCTGCTTCTTTGTGTGCCTCATAATCTTTGATTGGATCGCAAATATTGTGAATGTTACCTTGTTTGATCCTGGATATTTTTGCATTTTTATAAGTATTATTGACCTTTTTTGAAGCATGTAGTTAAGTTACTTGGAAATAGTTTTGATCTTTGGGCCTTGCTTTTATGATTTAATAGGCAAGGCCAGAGCAGTGCTCAGTTAAGGGCTAATTATTCCCTCCGTATTCAGGCAATCCTGAGTATTCTACCCAATGGCTGTGATCATTAATTTTTCCAGTCTAACTGATAGACACGGGTACTATTCCCAGCCCTATGTGAGTGCCTATCACTGTTCACTAATCCTCCCCGCCCCCACACCTTAGATAAACTCCACTGAATAACCTTAGCAGAGATAGCCTCTATAGATCTCCAGCATTAAATTTTGAATATTTTTGGCTGTTATTTTTTAATAACATCTCTTTCTTTTCTGGTACTCTGTTCTGCAAATTCTAGCCATCCTAGTTCCTTGGTCTAATAGTTTCATGTCCTTAACTCAGGGAGTCCGGTGGCCTCTGCCTGGATTCCTCCTCCCTGCACAACAACCTGAAAAGTCAGAAAGCAGTAAGCTGCAGTACTCGTAAGTGCTCACTTTGCTTATTTCCCATCTCTAAGGGATCATTCTCCTTCATTGCCTGATCTCTGTTATCTTGAAAACTGTTTCTGGTATTTTTTCTTTTTCTTTTCTGGTCCCTGTTACTCTATCTTGTGCAGAAGCAGAAGTTTCTACAGTGTGTTTATATCTTCATAGCAATAATTATTCCTTTGCGTACTCCAAAAATTCCCAATAGACACTTGGTACATGCTACATATCTTTGAACAGCAGTAAATTTAGTGAGAAGAACTGTTATGAATTTATTTTGAGAATTCCTAATATCCTTATTATGTGCTCTGTGAAAACACTTTATAAACTGTAAAGCTCTATACAGTTGTTATGTATCATTATTGTTATGTATTCCATGCTGTACAAAATTCATATATATAAGAGGCTTAAATTTTACTCCTGTTGTGACACAAGATTTAGAAAAACCTGAATAATGAAACATGGTAAACAATATCACAAAATGCTTAATTTTGGTAAATTTATCAATTATGTTTAATAAGTTAAATTTTCTAGTTTACTGAGTCATTACTCACAAAGATCTTGGATAGGACTATTTTAAAAGTTTATATTAGGAAAGGATTGTGTGTCTTTTCAAAGTTAATATTGGGGAAGCCTTACTCTTAAGAGCTTGCCTTTACAAGTTCTAGAACTTTAGGAAATGTTTAAATGAAGAGAAATTTAGCAAAAATTACAGTAATTAGTGAACATTAAGGAAAAGAGTTAAAACACCTACTCAGAACTGCAAATGTGAAACTATCTCTTATCGTGATTTGAATTGAATATGCTCTAATACACACAGAAATCTATAATGTTCAATTATTTTATAAATGATAAAATAATTATAAGTTTCTAAAAATGATGGCAGGAATCACAAAAAGTACTTTTGACACATTGAATTCTATTCAGCTTTTTTTTTTTTTTATTTTTTTTTAAATAATGCTTAGTTGGTTAGTGCACAGTTTAGTAAAGATAAACTTTTCTCATCTATGGTAAATATTGTAAATGTATTGTATGGATAAAGATAAAGATAAAGGCAATGGGAAGAATTTGGTACGTATCACTCTTTCCAGAGAAATACATTCCCTTATCCTGCCAATGTACAGCAGAGTAACCACAAAGCAGCCAATTAGCCAAAAAATTAACAACCAACTCTTTCAAGACCATTTCATTAGTATTCACAGGTAACTGTCTGCAAGACTATAGAGGTAAAGGAATTAACTGTAAACTCTCACTTGAGAAAAATGCTATTCTTTTACTGATGAAAGGGCAAATAAAACTGGCCCTCTAATGGGTGAAAATTAATGCAATATATATTTTCAAAGGGTAAGGTTGCAAGTTGTCATAAACAAAATCCATCAAAGAGAATATGGGAATCCAGATTCTGAATCAAACCCTATTCTGTATTTTGAGTCATCCAGTTTTGATTCATATAATTACCACATCCTGTCAAATACAGAAACCAGTGAGCAGGATAAATTGGACACCTGACAGCTTTCTGGTTAAGCAGTTTTTCCAGGCTCTCTCACTGAATCTATTAGGAGATTTCTACTTGACTTGAATAGAACTATAAGACTGAAGTTCCCCACAGGAAAAAATGATTACTTACTCTTGTATCAATTTGGAGACTCATGGGTTCAATGAAAACTAGCAAGCTATATTTCCTCCATGGGAAATGTATTACATCAGGCATTCACATAGAGTACACCTTAATCTTCAGCTTCTTCCAAACAAATACATACGTAGCAACTTATGCGGATGAGGGTCACTGTGAATTACTTTTTTTTTAAAAGCAGTTTTATTAGATATATCCACACACCATATAATCCATTCAAAGTGTACAGTCATTGGCTCTCAGTATAATCACAGAGTTGTGCATTCATCACCACAATCAATTTTAGAACATTTTTATTGCTCCAAAAAGAAAACCCCATATCCTTTATACCCCCCCCTATTATTGACAGTTAGCCCAGGTGTGATAACTTTGTTACACTTGATGAAGGAATATCAAAATATTACTGTTAGCTCTAGTCCATAGTTTGCATTAGGTGTATTTTCCCCCATATATCACCCTATTATTAATACCTTGTAATAGTGATGTACATTTGTTTTAGTTCATAGAAGAACATTCTTATATTTGTACTATTAACTATAGTTATCCTCCACAACAGGCTTTACTGTGTAAAACAGTTCCATATTTTATCCTCTAGTTTTCCTTCTAGTGACATACACGACCCTAGACTTCTCCTTTCAACCACAATCACAGGCATAATTCAGCACTGTTAATTACACTCACAATAATGTGCTACCATCACCTCTATCCATTTCCAAACATTTACAATTAACCTTATTAAAAATTCTGCACGAATTAAACATCAGCTTCCCATTTTCTACCCTCATTCTATCCTGGTAACCTATGTCCTAAAATTTAACTCTATGAGTTTGCTTATTATACTTAGTTCATATTAGTGAGATCATAAAATATTTGTCCTTTTGTGTCTGGCTTATTTCACTCAACATAATGCCTCAAGGTTTATCCATATCATATACACTAGGACTTCATTCCTTCTTACAGCAGAATAATATTCCATCATATGTCTATTATCTATTCATCGGTTGATAGACTCTTGGGTTGTTTCCATCTTTTGGCAATTGTGAATAATGCCGCTATGAACATCCATATGCAAATGTCTGTCCATTTCCCTGCTTTCAGTTCTTGATATGTTCCTATAGAGTGATTGCCGATCATATGGCAATTCTATACTTAGTTTCCTGAGGAACCGCAAAATTGTCTTCCACAGAGGCTGGCCCATTTTACATTCTCACCAGTAGTAAGTGTTCCTATTTCTTCACATCCTCTCCAACACTTGTAGATTTCTGTTTGTTTTTTTTTCAACAGTGGCCATTGTAGTAGGTGTGAAATGATAGCTCATTGTGGTTTTGATTTGCCATTCCCTAATAGCAACTATATTAGTCAGCCAAAGGGTGCTGATGCAAAATACCAGAAACTGGTTGGTTTTTATAAAGAGTATTTATTTGGGCTAGAAGCTTATAGTTACCGGGCCATAAAGTATAAGTTTCTTCCTTTATCAAAGTCTGTTGCTACATGTTGGAGCAAGGCAGCTGCAGACGTTTGCCAGGGTTCAGGCTTCTTGGGTTCCTCTCTTCCCGAGGCTGTGTTTCTCTCAGGGCTTAGCTCCTCTGTTTCCTCCACAAGGTCAGCTTTAGACTATGAGGCTCTCTAGGCTTTGCCTCTCTCCACAAGGCCAGCTGTGAACTGTCAGCCAAATGGCTTGTCTCTATCCCGGGGCCTTCTCTCCTTCCTTATGACCAAGCTCCTCTGTCTGCTTGCCTCCCCAGGCTCCAGCATCAAAACTCCAACATCAGAACTGCTCCAACTCTGTCCTTTGCAATGTCTTTTATCTTTGAGACCCCACCCACCAAGGGGCGGGGCTCAATGCCCTACTGACATGGCCCAGTCAACGTCCTAATCATAACTTAATCATGCCCAGAATAACAGACCATTTTACATGCATAATCCAATATCTATTTTTGGAATTCATAACTATATCAAATCGCCAAACTGCTACAGCAAGTAATGTCGTGCATCTTTTCATTTGCTTTTTTTTTTTTTTTATTGTGGATAAAAATCAAATTTTTCACAATACATACCAATATTTGTAAAATGATATATAAATATATATGCATATATGTGCATTTGCTTACAAAAATGTGTTATATATATATATATATATATATATTTTTTTTTTTTTTTTTTTTAAAGGTGCTTACATTACCTAAATATTACACGGAAACTACACGGATTCCCATGTTCCCCAACTCCCACACCTCCCACAAATCACACACAAACATCTCCCACAAGTGTGGCCCATCACCCTCAATGGACCTACACATCCTGGGGCCTTGCCATCAACCATAGACCACAGTTCACATCGTAGACCACACTCTCTCCCACACAGTTCTGAATGGTGTGTGCTGATTTAAAATGGCCTACATCCGTCGCCACAGTGGCACTCAGGACAACCCCCAAGTCCCAAAAAAGCCCCTGTATTTCAACTGCACATCCCCTCCCTGCCCAGAAAGTGTCCAGTGGCCACTGGCTCCACCTCATTGTTATAATTTCTTCCATTGCTAGAATCACCATATGTGTACAACAGAATACCATTAAGTCCACTCTAGTCCATAGTTCTTCCCCCAATCCTGAGGGGACTGGGATGGTGATGTCCGCTCCACCTCCAAGTGACAGAGGGCTTATATCCCATGGATATGGTGGGTGGGATTATCCTGCCTGCAGCTGCAGGCCGTCTCCATTCCCTGGGATGGCCGTTGCCCATCATCGTCTCCTCGCCAGGTGACTTGGATGAGTCCATTGAGCTGTAGGGTAGGAGTTGCAGCTCCACCGAGATTCCAGGCACATCTGGCACATAGGTAGGCCAGAGGCTCCAGTTCTCTGGAAGTATACCTAAAAACTCCAGCATCACATATAGGTTTGAAAAGAAGGGACTGATGAACCCTGTGCAGGGAGGACTTATTTGAGTCCAATTCTGTCACTCTCAGCACAGATTCCAATATAGAGCCCACTGATAAGGCGTCAGTCCCTGGGGCTATCCCCCCTTATATAGGACCTGGGTGTCTCCAGAGCCCTCAGGAGCCCCTCTGTGTGGGGTGATATGCATTTTGGTGTTCTATGAATCCTACTGAGGTGTACATAAGCGTTACCTCTAGGATGACCTCCCGACTCTCTTTGAAGTCTCTTAGCCACATGAGCTCATTTGTCTTTACCTTTTCCCCCTTTTATTCAAGGTCTTTTTCCAGTCGTGTTGCCAGTTGGCACTTGGTATTAATCCCTTGTTGCCAGGGAGGCTCATCCCCGGAAGGCATGTCCCACGTTGGGGGGAAGGTAATGCATTCATATGCTGAGTTTGGCTTAGAGAGAGGCCACATTTGAGCAACAAGGAGGCTCTCAGGTGGCAACCCTTAGGCACCCCATAACAGTAGGCTAAGTTTCAGTTACAAGAGCAAAGACTCATGAGGGTAGTCATCAATAACAAGAACTCATCAGTGGGCCATCCTCTTTTGACAGACAATGTCCCTGCACTCAGAAGACTGTTGCTGCTCCCTTGGAGAATGTGGCAGAGCTCTCCAGGCTAGGAATTCAGATTCCCTCATTTATTGAGTGATTGTCCACCCACCGTGACCGTGCCCCATCCTTTGATCATTTGAACAATTTTGTATATCTTTCATGTATACTCAGATGAACTTACTCCCATGAATCTCCCCTCCCAGACACCCCCCACCAATAATCCTCTGCAGCACCCATTGTAACCCTTCTGTGATCCAAATCTTCCCTGGACATGTAGCCCATATAATAATCAAATACACTTAATAGGAAAAAGAAACAATAATGATAAGCTTAAATGCAAGAGATAAACACAAGGAAACTCAGGAAAAACAAACAAACAAACAAACAATCAAACAAAAAACAAAACAAAACAAAATATAATTAGCGGATTGGGACCTTCAAAAAAATGGAAAACAAACAAACAAAAAAAAAAAACCTTTTAAAAAATTATTATTTTTTCCTTTATCACTGTATTATCGGATGTCCGGTGTACTGTGACACCTTCCCCCTCTCAATCCCCAGTGTCTCCCAAATTTTCATTTAATTTTCAAAGAAGTTTTAGGTCACAGCAAAGTCACACACGGAATACCAGAGACTCCCAAATACCAAACCACCCCCAACTTCCACACCCCATA
>JAKSZT010054458.1:26141186-26280933 GCA_026826555.1 Tolypeutes matacus
TTTTTTGGATGTTAGCATTGTTATAACTGTTATACAGATAGCAAAATATAGCAACTAAACATTGTCAATGGTTTACAGTATAGTTTACAGTTTAGATGATACGGTTTAATAAGTTTTTATGATATTTACCATGTCCTATGTCCATTACTGTAAGGTAATGAAAAACCTTTCCCATGACCACTAAATACCCCCTGTTTATTCTTTTCTGTTCCTTCCTCCCCCTCCCCCTGGGGCATATGACACTCCCCTCTCTTGACTCATGGAATGACAAGATTCATAGTTACATACCTTGGGTATTCCAACCTGCCCTTCCTAATCTACCCATCTGTGAACCCTGCACCACCACACCCAGTAATATCACTACCCATCTGTCCTGTCCTTCAATATGCAGCTATACTCTATCCCTTTACCATAGATTATGTCCATATGGGTGATGGCTCACAGCCTACTCTTCTCTTTCTCTCCCTTGTTAACCTATCTTTCAGACAATGGTTCTCAGAGACTGCTCACTTTCCTCAGTTCAAATCAGTGAGGTCATATACTGTTCATCCTTCAATGCCTGGCTTGCTTCACTCAACATAAGGTCTTCAAGATTCATCCACGTTATTCCATGTGTTAGCACTTTATTCCTTCTTACAGCTGAGTAATATTCCATTATATATATGTACCACATTTTGCTTATCCATTCATCTGTTGATGGGCACCGGGGCTGATTCCAACTTTTGGCAATGGTGAACAATGCCGCTATGAACATTGGTGTGCATATATCTGTTTGTGTCTTTGCTTTCAGTTCTTCTGGGTATATACCCAGCAGTGGAATTGCTGCATCATACGGAAGATCTATTGTTAGTTTTCTGAGGAACCGCCAAACTGTCCTTCACAGTGGCTGGACCATACCACAGTCCCACCAGGAGTGGATGAGGGTTCCTATTCCTCCACATCCTCTCCAACATTTAGTGTCTTCTGTTTTTTTAATAGCTGCCATTCTGATGGGTGTAAGATGGTATCTCACTGTAGTTTTGATTTGCATTTCCCTGATAGCAAGCGATGTTGAGCAATTTTTCATGTGCTTTTTAGCCATTTGTATTTCTTCCTTGGAGAAGTGTATTTTCAGGTCACTTGCCCGTTTTTTAAATGGGTTGTTTGTCTTTTTCTTTTCAAGGTATAGGATTTGTTTATATATGCAGGATATTAGGCTCCTATCAGATATGGTTGCCAAATATTTTCTCCCATTGGGTAGGCTGCCTTTTTATTTTCTTAATAACGTCCTTTGAGGTGCAGAAGTTTTTAATTTTGATGAGATCCCATTTATCTATTTTTTCTCTTGCTGCTCGTGCTTTGGCTGTGAAGTTCATGAAACCATTTCCTATTACAAGGTCCTGTAGATGCTTCCCTACATTATCTTCCAAGGTCTTTATGGTTTTGGCTCTTATATTTAGATCTTTGATCCATCTTGAGTTGATTTTTGTATAAGGTGTGAGATGGTATTCTTCTCTCATTCTTTTGGATATGGATATCCAGTTCTCCAAGCACCACTTGTTAAAGAGGCCATTCTCTCCCAACTGAGTGGGCTTCGTGTCCTTGTCAAATATCAGATGACTGTATATGCGAGAATCTATATCAGAACTCTCAATTCGGTTCCATTGGTCAGTAGGTCTATCCTTGTGCCAATACTATGCAGTTTTGATCACTATAGCTTTGTAGTATGTTTTAAAGTCAGGTAGTGTGATACCTCCAACTTCATTTTTCTTTTTCAATATGTCTTTGGAAATTCGGGGCCTCTTGCCTCTCCAAATATATTTTGTGGTTAGTTTTTCCAGTTCCTTAACAAATACAGTGTTGACTTTTATTGGGATTGCATTAAATCTGTAGATTAGTTTGGGTAGGATAGACATCTTGATGATGTTTAGTCTTCCTATCCATGAACAGGGAATATTTTTCCATTTATTTAAGTCTTCTTTGATTTCATTTAACAGTGTTGTGTAGTTTTCTGTATATAGGTCCTTTACATCTTTAGTTAAATTTATTCCTAGGTATTTGATACTTTTAGTTACTATTGTAAATGGTATTTTTTTCCTGATTTCCTCCTCAGTTTGCTCATTATTGGTGTACAGAAATGCTACTGATTTTTGAGCATTGGTCTTATAGCCTGCAACATTACTGAACTCCTTTATAAGTTCTAGAAGCCTTATTGGAGATTTCTCAGGGCTTTCTATGTGTAGGATCATGTCATCTGCAAATAATGAAATTTTTACTTCTTCTTTTCCAATCTGGGTGCCTTTTATGTCCTTTTTTTGCCTCAGTGCTCCTGCAAGTACTTCTAAGACAATGTTAAATAGGAGTGGTGATAGTGGGCTTCCTTGTCTAGTTCCCGATCTCAGAGGGAAGGCTTTTAGGATTTCACCATTGAAGATGACGTTAGCTTTGGGTTTTTCATTATACCCTTTATCATATTCAGTAAGTTTCCGTCTATTCCTATCTTTTGCAGTGTTTTTATCAGGAAAGAGTGCTCTATTTTGTCAAATGCTTTTTCTGCATCTATAGAGATGATCATGTGATTTTTTTCTTTCAATCTGTTTATGTGGTGTATTACATTGATTGATTTTCTTATATTGAACCATCCTTGCATACCTGGGATGAAATCCACTTGGTCATGGTGTATAATCCTTTTGATATGTTGTCGAATGCGATTAGCAAGTATTTTGTTGAGGATTTTAGCATCTAGGTTCATTAGAGAAATTGGTCTGTAATTTTCCTTTCTTGTGGTATCTTTATTTGGTTTTGGTATTAGGGTAATGTTGGCATCATAGAATGAGTTAGGCAATATTCCTTCTACTTCTATTTTTTGGAAGAGCTTAGGTAGAATTGGTGTTAGCTCTTTCCGGAATGTTTGGTAGGATTCAGCTGTGAAGCCATCTGGTCCTGGGCTCTTCTTAGTTGGGAGGTTTTTGATGACTGAGTCTATCTCTTTACTTGTAATTGGACTGTTGAGTTCTTCTATTTCTTCTTTCATCAATGTAGGCTGTTTGTGAGTTTCTAGAAACTTGTCCATTTCCTTAAATGATCATTCTTGTTGGCATATAATTTTTCAAAGTATCCTCTTATGATACTCTTTATTTCTGTGGCGTCAGTAGTGATATCCCCTTGATCATTCCTTATTTAATGTATTTGCATCTGTTCTCTCTTTTTCTTTGTTAGTCTGGCTAAGGGTTTGTCAATTTTATTGATATTCTCAAAGAACCAGCTTTCGGTTTTGTTTATTGTTTCCAGTGCTTTCTTATTCTCTATTTCATTTAGTTCTGCTCTAATCTTTGTTATTTCCTTCTTTCTACTTCCTTTAGGTTTAGTTTGTTGTTGTTTTTCCAATCCATCCAAGTGTGCAGTTAGGTCTTCAATTTTAGCTCTTTCTTCTTTTTTAATATATGAATTTATGGCTATGAACTTCCCTCTCAGGACTGCTTTAGCTGCATCCCATAGGTTTTGATATGTTGTGTTATCGTTTTCATTAGTTTCAAGGTAGTTACTGATTTCTTTTGAGATTTCCTCTTTGACCCACTGTTTGTCTAAGAGTGTGTTGTTTAACTTCCATATCCTTGTGCCTAACTTGTTTCTCTGGCCCTTAGTGATTTCCAATTTCATTCCGTTGTGGTCAGAGAAATTACTTTGTATAATCTCAACCTTTCTGAATTCATTGAGAGTTGTTCTGTGGCCTAGCATGTGGTCTATTTTGGAGTATGATCCATGTGCCCTCAAGAAGAATGTAAATCCTGCTGTATTTGGGTGTAGTGTTCTGTATATGTCTATTAAGTCCAGGTCTTCTAATGTATTGTTGAGTGCCTTTATTTCTTTATTGATTCTCCATCTAGATGTTCTGTCTAATGATGATAATGGTGTATTGAAGTCCCTTGCTATAATTGTAGAAGCATTTATTTTTCCTCTTAGTTTTTCCAGAGTTTGCCGCACTTATTTTGAGGCACCCCGATTAGGTGTGTAAATGTTGATGATTGTTCTCTCTTCTTGAGAGATTACCCCTTTTACTAATATGTAGTGTCCATCTTTGTCTCTTACAATAGTTTTGCATTTAAAGTCTATTTTGTCTGATATTAGAATAGCTACTCCTGCCCTTTTTTGGCTATTGTTAGCTTATAAAATGGTTTTCCAGCCATTCACTTTCAGCCTCCTTGAATCCCTGGTCTAAGGTTGGGTTTCTTGTAGACAGCATATAGATGGATCATATTTTCTTATCCATTCTGCCAATCTGTGTCTCTTGATTGGTGAATTTAATCCATTAACATTCAGTGTTATTACTTGTAACGAATTTCTTATTTCAGCCATTTTTTCTTTGGGTTAATGTGTGTCATATGTTGTTTTGTTTCTGTTTTTGTCTTTTCAGTTGTTTTAAAACTCTCCTCCAACTCTCTCTCCCTTGTTTTTTCCTTTCAACTTGTAGAGATTCCTTCAGCATTTCTTGAAGTTCAGGTTTCTTATTGACATACTCTCTTAATTTCTGTTTATCTGTGAATATTTTGAATTCTCCATTATTTTTGAATGCCAGTTTTGCTGGATAGAGAATTCGTGGCTGGAAGTTTTTTTCTTTTAGTATTTTGACTATGTCATACCACTGTCTTCTTGCCTCCATGGTTTCAGCTGAGAAATCAGCACTTAATCTTATTGTGCTTCCCTTGTATGTGATGGTTATCTTTTCTCTTGCTGCCTTGAGTATTTTCTCTTTGTCTTAAGCATTGGACATTTTGACAAGTATATGTCTTGGAGTTGGCCTGTTGGGATTTATACTATTTTGGGTGCGCTGTGCTTCCTGGATCTGCACATCCATCTCTCTCAATAGGGTTGGGAAGTTTTCAACCATTATTTCCTTCAACACTCCTTCTGTCCCCTTTCCCTTCTCTTCTCCTTCTGGGATGCCCATAATGCATATGTTTGTGCGTTTTGTATTGTCGGTTAATTTCCTGAGTCCTTGCTGGATTTTTTCTATCTTTTTGTCTATCTGTTCTACTATCTCTTTGATTTCAGCTGTATTGTCTTCCATATCACTAATTGTTTCCTCTGCCTGTTCAAATCTGCTGCTATGTGAATCCAGCATCTTTTTGATTTCTTGGATTGTGCCACTGTTCACCATCATATCCATTATCTTTTTAGGCATGTTTGCAATTTCTTCAGTATGTTCTCCCAGTGTCTTCTTTATATCCTTAATCTCTTCTTTCACTTCTTTAAGTTGGTCCATGACATTTGTTTGGATAGCTTTGATTAGTTGTTCGATGTTCTGCATCACTTCCTGGTTTTTAATTTGTTCATTGGACTGGTCCATGTTTTCCTGTTTCTCAGTGTCATTTATATTTTTTTGTTGCCCTTTGGTCATCACATTATCTTGATGGGTTTATTCAGTTGATTAGCTTTTCTCTATGCTCTAGAGTTTTATTTAGCTGGTGGTTCTGCGTGTGTGTTAAGTTTTCTCTTTGGCACGTTTTCTTCTTATTTTATTTCCTTGCTTCTTTAGATGTTCCCATTCTGTCCATGCTGTTGAGCTGCGCAGATAGATGTCCCAAGCTTCTCACTCCACGCGCGCACAGCACAGACCCCTGGGCAGGAACCCGTCCACAATCTGCCTTGCTCCGGGAGCTTGCATTGTGTGCCCTCCTACACTAACGCCATCTTGGCCCCTCAACCTTTTCATTTGCTTTTTAGCCATTTGTATTTCCTCTTTGGAAAAAATGTCTTGAAGTCTTTTGCCCATTTTTAGTTGGGTTGTCTTTTTACTGTTGCATTGTAGGATTTCTTTATCTATTCTGGATATTAAACCTTTATCAGTTTTATGGTTTCCAAATATTTTCTTCCATTCTGTTGGTTGTCTTTTCACTTTCTTGATGATGTCTTTTGATGCATAAAGCTTTCAAATTTTGATAAAGTTCATTTTATTCAATTTTTCTTTTGTTGAGCATGCTTTTGGTATAAAGTCTAAGGCTTCATTGCCTAATACAAGGTCTTGAAGATATTCCCCTATTTTTTTCCTAATTGTTTCATAGTTTTAACTCTTATATTTAGGTCTTTGATCCATTTTGAGTTAATTTTTGTATATGGTGTGAGATAGGGATCCTCTTGCATTCTTTTGGATACGGATATTCCGTTTTCCCAGTACCATTTGTTAAAGAGACTATTTTTTCCCTATTGGGTGGATTTGGCAGCCTTGTCAAAAATCAATTGACTATAGATGCAAGTGTCTATTTCTGAACTCTCAAATCAATTCCATTGGTCAATACAGCTATCTTTATGCCAGTACCATGCTGTTTTGACTGCTGTAGTTTTGCAATATGCTTTTTTTCTTTTTTAGGTAATACCAGGGGTTGAACCTGGGACCTTGTACATGTGAAGCATGCACTCAACTACTTAACTACACCTGCTCCAGTAATATGCTTTAAAGTCAAGAAGTGTAAGTCCTCCAACTTCATTCTTTTTTTTCAAGATGGCTTTGGCTATTTGGGGCCTCTTCCAAATAAATTTGATAATTGGCTTTTCCATATCCTGCAAAGTAGCCCGTTGGAACTTTGATTGGGTTTGCAATGGATCTGTAAATCAATTTGGGTAATATTGACATTGTAACAATATTTAGCTGTCCAACCCATGAACACAGACTGTCCTTCCGTTTATTTAGGTCTTCTTTGATTTCTTTTAGCAACGTTTTGTAATTTTCTGTGTACAGGTCTCTTACATTCTTGGTTAAGTTTATTCCTAGATATGTTATTATTTTAATTGCTATTGTAAATGGAATTTTTTCTTGATTTCCCCCTCAGATTGCTCTTACTAGTGTATAAAAACACTACGGATTTTTGTGTGTTGATCTTGTATCCCACCACTTTGCTGAATTTATTTATTAGTTCCAGTAGCTTTGTTGTAGTTTTTCAGGACTTTCAATATATAGGATCATGTCATCTGCAAATAGGGAAGGTTTTACTTCCTCCTTTCTAATTTGGATGCCTTTATTTTCCTTATCTAATTGTTCTAGGTAGCACTTCTAGCACAATGTTGAATAACAGTGGTGACAGTCGGCATTCTTTTTCTTGTTACTGATATTAGAGGGAAAGCTTTCAGTCTTTCATCATTGAATATGATGTCAGCTGTGTGTTTTTCAGATATTTCCTTTATCATATTGAGGAATTTTCCTTTTATTCCTAACTTTTGAAGTATATTTTTCACGAAAGGATGCTCAAAGCAAAAAGAAATTTAAAATACTGCAGTGTTATACACTGCTAACTTTTGGTATATAATTTTCTGTTCTTTTTGCTATGTATAAACATGTGCGTGTGTGTGTGTGTGAATTTATTTTACCATATGGCCTCTTTCTGAGATTATGAAGCCCTGTTGGAGAAAGAGAGAATGTTGTTGATTAGTTGGACATTTCATATATTGCTTTATACAAGAAGGGGAAGTAACTACCCCTAGAAAAGTATCATAGGCTTTGTTGGTTGAAAAGATTAGAAATTTGTAGTGCACAAGCTATAGTTACTTTTTCATGTTAGCCAAGTGGACCATAATGACCAAGTTTTCTGGCCCTAAATATTTCAGGACCTTTGCAGTGGAAACTGGAGAATAAGGTTCAGGCAAAAGCATATACACACAACCAAAATTAAGACAATATTTAAGGCAAAGTTCTAAAGATGTTAAGGCTTTTTTCCTCCACATCCTAAACGTGAAAATCAGCAGCAGCTACAGAGAAAAGCAAGATGGCAAGTGGGTTTGCCAGGGTCTGATTCTCCCAGACTGTGGTAGAACAAACGGGAGTATGCTTCTGGGAAAAGATGCTGAACATGTTACCCTTTTGGATAAGGGAGCAGCAGGCCTTGCTCTTCCTGACCTAACGAAAACTAACTTTTTTGCTTTGTGAAGTTAATTTAAATTAATTTCCCAAATTAAGCAAATGGGACAAAGCAGTAGCCAGGTTTAAAGTAGTTTCCTGATAACAGAAATGTTCTGAGTAAATGGCAAACTCAGGAGAATTATTGTTGTTAATAACTCCTAATATATATTGCATGCTCACCATGTGGCTTAGTACTATGTTAAGTTCTTGTGGTGTCCTAGATGCACCTCTTGTACCTCCAACCACAGGAGGTCTGAGCCTCAGTTGCTGTGCTTGGAAACCATGTCCTGTGTGGGCCAAGGCCATGCTCCCCATGGCTGCACCCGGCCAATACCTGAGCATGGTGGCCCCATTCCTGGAAGACATGGGATTCCTGAAGGGTAATTGACTAACTGGAGGGCTCCCCAGTGGTCTTTGCCAAACCTTTCATAGCCTGCACAGCAATCTAGGATACTTCCACCCAACCTACCTTCATTTTCTAATTCACCCACCGTCAGACTTGTATGGTGGCCTGGAGGTGCTGCAGCCCTTTTTATTTTCTCTGACAGGGGTTTTCCCTAAAAAAATCATTGCACATTTAATCTCATCTTGGTGGTGTCTGACTCTCACAGGACCTGGACTAACACAGTATGAAATCCATTCTCTCAAGCAATGCTTAAATATACCATTATTGTCTCCACTTTATAAAATGAAAAAAAAAAACAAAACAAAACTGAGGTTTAAAGAGATCATAATCTAATCAGTGGTGGGATTAGGAGTTGAACTCTAATCTTTCTGACCCTAAAATCAACACTTACAACCAGTACATGAATAACACAAATATCAATGTGGCCGGTTCCTTCACTTGATAAATATTTGTGGATTTTAAAAAATTGGGCACAGAATTAACAGAAATTATGTTCTCAAACGAGCTTCTGATTTTTTTTTTTAAAATCAGTTTTACTGATACATATTAAAAAAGCATAGAGTTCATCCAATGTGTACAATCAGTGGTATTTGGTATAATCACATTTTTGTGTGTCATCACTTCAATCATTATTAGAGCATTTTCAATATTTCAATAATAATAATAAAAAACAAAAAACAGACAGACAAAGGAACAAGAAAATTCTTCACCTCTCAATCTCTCTGTTTCCCCTGCTGTATATAGCTGCTATTTTGGCTATTCTTGCACAGTTATTTTTTTGTTTATTAAGCAGTTTTATTGAGATCTATTCACATACTATATGATCTATCTAAAGTATATAATCAATGGCTTTTAGTTTAATCACAATGTTGTACATCCTTGACTTCAGAAATTTTAGAACAATTTCATTGCTCCAGAAAAGAGAGACTCCACACCCCTTAGCATTCCTCCCCCAGCCAAAATTAACCACTAATCTAATTTCATCTTTATATATTGATTGATATTTACATTTCATATAAATGGAATTATTCATATAAATGGAATTACTACAGTACTCTATGTCTGGTCTCCTTCACTTAGTATAATGTTTTCTTTTTGTCTGATATTAACATTTTGTGGTATTAACCTACATTTGTTCAGGTTCAAAAAAAAGGTCTTATATATGCAATTTTACCCATATTCATATTTCACATAATATATTTATATTTCACATAATATATTTAGTTAATAGCACAATCATACAGTATTTGTCCTTTTGTGTCTGGCTTGCTTCACTCAACATAATGCCCTCCAGGTTCATCCATCTTGTCATATGTTTCACGACTTCATTTCTTCTTACTGCTGCATAATATTCCATCGTGTGTATACACCACAATTTGTTTATCCATTCATCAGTTGAAGGACATCCGGGTTGTTTCCAACTTTTGGCTGTTTTGAATAATGCTGTTGTGAACATCAGTGTGCAGATGTCTATTTGTGTCACTCCTCTCAGTTCTTCTGGGTATATACCTAGCAATGGTATTGCCAGGTCCCATGGCAAGTGTATATTCAACTTCCTTAGGAAATGTCAAACAGTTCTCCACAGTGGCTGTACCATTCTACAGTCCCACCAACAATGAGTAAGTGTTCCTATCTCTCCACATCCTTTCCGACATTTACAGTTTTGTGACTTTAATAGCGGCCATTCGAATGTGAAATGGTATCTCACTGTAGTTTTGATTTGCATTTCCCTAGGGATGTTGAACATTTTTTCATGTGTTTCTTTGCCATTTGTATTTGTTCTTTGGACAGTTGTCTTTTCAAGTCTTTTGCCCATTTTAAAATCAGATAGTTTGTCTTTTTATTGTTAAGTTGTATGATCTCTATCTATCATAGATATTAAACCCTTATCAGATACGTAATTGCCAACTATTTTCTCCCATTGTGTTGGCTGCCTTTTCACCTTTTGACAAAGTCCTTTGAGGTGCAAAAGTGTTGAATTTTGAGGAGGTCCCATTTATCTATTTTTTTTCTTTTGTTGCTCATGCTTTGGGTGTAAGGTTTAAGAAACTAACACCTACTGCAAGATTTTAAAGATATTTTCCTACATTTTCTTCTAGGAATTTTATGGTCATTGTTTTTACATTTAGGTCTTTGATCCATTTTGAGATCATTTTTGTATACCATGTGAGATAGGGGTCTTCTTTCTTTCTTTCTTTTGGATACGTTTATCCCGTTCTCCCAGCACCATTTGTTGAATAGACTGTTCTGGCCCAACTGGATGGGCTTAATAGCCTTGTCAAAAGTCACTTGACTGTAGATGTGAGGGTCTATCTGAGTTCCTGATTCGGTTCCATTGGTCAATCTGTCTGTCCTTATGCCAGTACCATGCTGTTTACCACTGTATCTAAGTAATATGCTTTAAAGTCAGTAAGTGAGAGTCCTCCAACTTCATTCTTCTTTTTAAAGACATTTTTGGCTATTTGAGGCCCCATACCCTTCCAAATAAATTTGATTATTGACTTTTCAATTTCTGCAAAGAAGGCTGTTGGGATTTTTTCAGGATTGTGTTGAATCTGTAAATCAGTTTGGGTAAAATTGTCATCTTAACAATATTTAGTCTTCCAATCCATGAATTTGAGATCTCCTTCCATTTATTAAGTCTTCTTTAGTTTCTTTTAGTAATGTTTTGTAGTTTTTTGGATACAGGTTCTTTATGTCCTTAGTTAAGTTTATTCCTAAATATTTGATAGTTTTAGTTGCTATTATAAATGGAATTTTTTTTCTGATTTCCTCCTCAGGTTGCACATCTGTAGTGTAGAGAGATGCTATTGATTTTTGTTTATTAATCTTGTATCTCACCACTTTGCTGAATTTGTCTATTAGCTCTAGTAGCTTTGTTGTGGATTTTTTCAGGATTTTCTAGCTACAGGATCACATCATCAGCAAATAGTGAAAGTTTTACTTCTTCCTTTCCTATTTGGGTGCCTTTTATTTCTTTATCTAGCCTACTTGCTCTAGCTAGAACTTCAAGCACAATATTGAATAATAATGGTGAC
Source organism: Tolypeutes matacus (assembly GCA_026826555.1). NCBI lineage: Eukaryota > Metazoa > Chordata > Mammalia > Cingulata > Chlamyphoridae > Tolypeutes > Tolypeutes matacus. The sequence continues at coordinate 26,152,501 of JAKSZT010054458.1, forward strand.
AGTGGGCATCCTTGTCTTTTTCCTGACCTCAGCAGGAAAGCTTTCAGTCTTTCACTGTTCAGTACAATTATAGCTGTAAGTTTTTCATATATGCATTTTACCATATTGAGAAAGTGTCATTCTATTCCTACTTTTGGAGTGTTTTTATCAAGAAAGGGTGCTGTATTTTGTTAAATGCCTTTTCTGCATAAATTGAGAGAATCATGTGATTTTTCTTCTTCAATTTATCAATGTGGTTTATTACACTAATTGCTTTTCTTGTGTTGAACCTCCCTTGTATACCTGGGATAAAACCCACTTGATAGTGGTGTATAATTCTTTCCATGTACTTTTGGCTTTGGTTTGCAAGTATTTTGTTGAGGATTTTTGCATCTATATTCATTACAGATATTAGTCTGTAATTTTCTTTTTTTGTAGTATCTTTATCTGGTTTTGGTGTTGGTGATGTTGTCTTCATAGTTTGTTAGCATTCTTTCCTGTTCAATTTTTGGGAAGAGCTTGAGCAAGATTGTTATTAGGTCATCTTTGAATGATTGGCAGAATTCACCTGTGAAGCCATCTAGTCTCAGGCTTTTCATCTTTAGGAAGTTTTTGATGACTGTTTCAATCTCTTTATATTTGATTGGTTTTCTTCTAGGGTCTATGTAGGTGGTTCGTGTGTTTCTAGGAATTTGTCCCTCTTGTCTACATTTTCTAGTTTTTTGGCATACAGTTGTTCATAGCATCCTTTTACAACCTCTCTTATTTCTGCAGGGTCAGTGGTAATGTCCCCCCCACCCCCCGCCCCATTTCTGATTTTATTTATTTGCATCTACTCTTTTTCTTTGTCAGTCTAGCTAAGGGTTTGTCGATTTTGCTGATCTTCTCAAAGAACCAACTTTCGATTTTGTTCATTCTCTCTGCTGTTTTTTTATTCTCAATTTCATTTATTTCTGCCCTGATCTTTACTATTTCTTTCCTTTGGCTTGGTTTGGATTAGTTTGCTGTTATTTTTCTAGTTCCTCCAGGTGTGCAGTTAGGTCTTCTTTTTTTAATGTAAGCATTGAAGGCTATAAATTTCCCTCTCAGCACTGCCTTTGTGGTGTCGCATAGGTTTTGATATGTTGTATTTTCATTTTCATTCATTTCAAGATATTTGCTGAATTCTCTTGCAATTTCTTCTTTGACCCACTGATTAAGAGTGTGTTGTTTAATCTCCATATATTTATGAATTTTCCCTTTTCCCGTCCATTATTGATTTCCAGCTTCATTCCATTATGATCAGAAAAAGTGTTTTGTAAATTTCAGTCTTTTTAAGTATATTGAGACTTGTCTTGTGCCTCAACCTATGGTCAATCTTGGGGAGGATCCATGAGCACTTGAAAAGGATGTATATCCTTCTGCTTTGGAGTGCAATGCTCTATAGATGTGTGTTAGGTCTAATTCATTTATCATATTATTCAAGCTTTCTGTTTCTTTATTTATCCTCTGTCCAGATGTTCTATCCAATACTGAGAGTGGTGTATTGAAGTCTTCACTATTATTGTAGAGACATCTATTTCTCCCTTCAGATTTGCCAGTGTGTGCCTCATGTATCTTGGGGCACTGAGGTTAGGGTGCACAAATATTTAGTACAGTTATTTCTTCTTGCTGAATTGCCCCTTTTATTAATATATAATGACCTTCTTCATCCCTTATAACAGTTTTGCATTTAAAATCTATTTTGTCCAATATTAGTATTGCTACTCCAGCACGTTTTTGGTTACTATTTGTATGGAATATCTTTTTCCAACCTTCCACTTTTAACCTAGTTGTGTCCTTATGTCTGAGGTGGGTCTCTTGAAGACAACATATAGATGTTTTTTATCCATTCTATCATCTATGTCTTTTGATTGAGGAGTTCAAGCCATTAACATTCAAAGTTATTACTGTAAAGGCATTACTTTCTTCATCCATTTTGACTTTTGGCTTTCTGTTGTCGTCGTATTATTGTCTGACTTTTTACCCTTTAATTTACCCTTTCTAATAATCTTCATTTCTATACTCTTCTTCAAGTCTCTCGTCCTTGGTTTTTCCTTTCAGCCTGCAGCACTCCCTTTAATATCTCTTATATCATACCACTTTCTACTCTCCTCCATAGCTTCTGATGAGAGGTCGATACTTAATCTTATCGAGGTTCCCTTGGATGTGATGCTTTGCTTTTCTCTTGTTGCTTTCAGAATCCTCTCTTCATCTCTGATATTGTCATTCTGAATAGTAGGTGTCTCAGGGTAGGTCTATTTGGGTTTATTCTGTTTGGGGTGTGTTGTCCTTCTTGGATATTGATATTTAATTTTTCATAAGGGTTGGGAAGCTTTCAGTCATTTCCTCAAATATTCCTTCTGCCCCTTTTCCATTTTCTTCTCCTTCTGGGACATTGATAATGCATATGTTTTTGCATTGCAGACCCTCTTCCATTTTTTCCCATTATCTTCTCTTTCTGTTCTCCTGTCTTTTCTGGTTCAGATGTTTGGTCTTTGAAATCACTAATTCTGACTATGAGCAATTCAAATTTGCTCTTATGTGCCTCTATTGTATTTTTAATATCATCCATCATGCCTTTCATTCTCATAAGGCCTGTTATTTTTCTTTGCAGACTTTCAAGTTGTTCTTCATGGTCACTCGGTGTCTTCTTAATATCCTTTATCTCTTTAGTCATATTTTCTTTCAAATCTTTAAATTGATTTAGGAGAGTTGTGTGATTATCATTGGTTAATGGTCTAAAATCCGGTATCTCTTCACGATTTTTCATTTGTTCCTTTGTCTGGGCCATCTCTTCCTAGTATGGCTTGCAATTTTTTTGCTGATGTCTAGGCATCTGAATATGTTGGCAAATTTAATCTTATGGCCAATTCCTCTCTCTTGCCTATTGTTATATTTTTTCACAGCTCTTCTTTGATATTTGGTTCAACTTATCCTAAGTCTTTAATGTTGCCTAGCTTAAGTTATCAAAATTTTGTCAGGTTAATAAAAAAAAAAATTGTGCCAAAGACTTACTATTGGGGGTGTAGATTTTCTCCCAGAAGTTAGAGAGCAGAGAGACCCATAAGCAGTTTTTGTCCATGCAATTTCCAGACCAGCCAACAAATGGTGCTCCTCAGCGCACCTTTTGACAGAGGTGTACCTCTCTCTGTTTTCCTTTTTTTTTTTGGTCTGACCAGAGAAAAGATTCAAAGCGGGTTCTGCTGGTCGAATTCACAGAAGAAAAGCCCCCTGACTTCCCCTCCCTATTCCCTTGTAACAACTGACAGGGAGGAAGATGTCTGTTCCCCTTTCAATCAGCTGCAGTGGGCCAAGGGTTTTAACCCCAGCTTAATATCTTGGGGGTGGGGGAGGGAAGCCCTTAGAGGTTTGGTTACTCACAGTTTGTTGTTTCAGGTTCTTCCTCTCTCTGTCCCTCACCCTCCTGAGAATTGTGAAGCACTGTCCTGTTCTGCTTACTCCAAAGCAGTTCCCTCAGGCAGCTTTTGGCTCTTTCTCTGTTGTTTTTGTGAGAGAGCTGAGTCTTGTCTGCCTAATCCAATGCCATCTTCCCACAATTCCCCTGATTTTAAAAAATATGTGCGAATATTCTCGCTATCCTGATTTTGTGATAATTAGGGTAGGCTAAACATTTGCTATATTAGAAACCATGCATGTGTCCCCAGACCTAGTTTTTCTCCCTAGATCTGGTTTTTGGAATGCTGGCAATAAACTAAGCCTGATTAATTATATGACCATCCTGTATGGGAAAAGACAGTAACTTTGGCTATCTTTGGTCAACCTTAAGAGGTATAGCAGGGGGATGGATGTGGCTTGGATGGTTGGGCATCCATCTCCTATATGGAGGGACTTGGGTTTGACCCCCGGGACTCCCTGGTAAAAATTAAAAATAGAAAAATATAGAAGGTGTGTGGGCCACCAGGCCCCGTGCATGTGTGCACTGCCAGGCCCCTCAAGCCAGCCCCATAAGCAAGTGCACCACCAGGCCCCACGAGCCGGTGAGCCACCAGGCCCCACGAGCCACACAGCAAAATGATGATGTAACAGGAGAGTGACACAAGGGAGAGCCAAGGCAAGACGCACCAAAAAAACAGGAACTAAGGTGGCACAGGTGGTAGGACTCCTCTCTCCCACGTTGGAGATTCTGAAGATCGAATCCCAGTGAAGACAGGAGGAGAAGGATGAAAAGAGAGAGCATGAAACAGACACAGAGAATTGCCCAGCTAATGGACACAGAAACAGCAAAAACGAGGGCGGGGAGGAGTGGATAATAGTAAATAAATAAATAAATCCTTAAAAAAATGTAAGTAATAAAACATTGCACTCAAACATTACTGATAAAGTACCTCATTCTTCTCATCCATAGGCAACCACTTTCATGATTTTGCTGTTTTTCCATTCTGTTTTAGATAATTTTAATACATACATATGTATCCATAAAAATATGTTATATTGTTTTATGTTGCCAAAATTTACATTAAATGGAAGTAACCTGTCTCTTTTATTTCAGCTTGCTTTTTAAATGATGTATTTTCATATTAGTACATATTTCTAGTTCATTCATCTAAATCAGTGGTTCTCACCTGAGGGGGGGGCACAAATTTTACCCCCCAGAAACATTTGGCAATATCTGGAGACCTTTATGGTTGTAATGACTGGCGGAGGGTTGTGACACTAGCAACTAGTGGGTAAAGCCAGAGATGCTGCTAAACATTCTACAATGAACAGGGCAGGCCCCCCACCCCCAAAGAACTACCTGGCCCAATATGCTAATGGTGCTGAGACTAAGAAACCCTGATCCAAACCAGTGATTCATTCTCAAAGTGGTCCCTGACCAGCAGCATCAGCAGCACCTGAGAATTTGTTAGACTGCAAACGCTTGGTCTCTGCCCTTGACCTAATGAATCAGAAACTCACGGGATGAGACCCAGCAATCTGTGGATTAACAAACCCTCCAGGTGATTCTGATGCATACTAAAGTTGAGAACCACTGATCTACACTATTGAATAGTATTCAGTTTTATAGAAACACCCCAATTTATTTATCTTTAGACCACTACACATTTATTATGAAAAACATTGCTCTTTGCATTACGACAAATTTTACACTATAAAACATACCCATTAACAAAATCAAATGGGTATTTTGGTAATAATAAACATCTATTGAATGCCTGCTATGAGCTTGGCATTAATCTAAGTGCTTTTCATCTACTAACTACTCATAACAACCTCGGGAAGTAGGGGCCAGTATCCACATTGTCAGTGTTCAATGTCACAGGTGAGAATCTAAGTAATTAGTAAATTGCTCAAGGTCACATAACTAGTAAGTGTCTGACTGGACTAGGATTTGAACCCAGGCAGTCTGGGACTAGAATCTGTTTCTTTAATGTTACTTCCCAAAACATAGACCATACTATTTTGGCTTAATGTCTAAAATCTAGGATAATTGATAGTGCATCCAACCATCTAACAAAAGTCAAAGTGAGATGAGAGAAAAAGATGCAGTGAAGATAAAGTCTAATCTGCATTTGGCATGTGTCTATAAAACACAGAATCCACATTTTATCTCAAATATCTTTAAGTACCTGCTTTAGCCATATACACAGGCATTTATATTTATATCAATAAAGGGTGAGCTTCTATGTGAAATTTGGAGGAAGAATCTATCTTTTCAGCTTTTTAAAAATTTATTTTTATTTTAAGATAAACATAAGTCTGGGAATCAAGTTAAGTTTTGACCTAAGGACATGAAAAATAGATCCTAAAACCTTAATGGTGTAAAACAAAGCAAAACAAAAAACAAACAAACAAACAAACAAAAATAAATAAATAAAAAAGGAAGAAAGAAAGAAAGAAAGAAAGAAAGAAAGAAAGAAAGAAAGAAAGAAAGAAAGAAAGAAAGAAAGGAAAAGAAAAGAAAGGAAAACTGAATTGTGACCTTTAATAATTTACTGTTATTTTAATTTTTCTTGAGAGTCATGTTCAATTTTGATGTGGTATGAAAGATTGAGTGACTTTTCATCTTAAGATATTTACTGATCACTTTCTAGGAGTCTATAATATAGTTGGGAAAAAAGCATACACATGCAACACATTTAAATAATAATACAGGGTCCGGCCGAATCCCGGGTGCCAGTCCTGGAAGGCCGAGGGAGAGGACCCAGCCGACGAGGAAGATTGGGAGGCGCCCCTCGCCGCACTCCTCCTCTGTGGCATTAGACTGAGCTTCGACAGCGATAGTCATTAAAATATGCAAGATGAGTGATAAGCCAATACTTGTCTGAAGGGGAGAAGTTCGACAGGTCAACACTGAAGAAAAAAATACTCTCCCCTCCAAGGAAACTATCCAGCAGGAGAAAGAATGTGTCCAAACATCATAAAACGGGGATTTCCTTGCAAGAGCAAATTTCAGCATTGCCTGGGTGTCTTTGTTATAGGATTGTTTTTTGTAAACTAATGTGTAGAGAATTTAGGCATAATCTTCTATCTTTTCATCCATACTCACTAGTTGAGGGGCCGGGGGTAGCCGGTGCTCCATTACCTTCATTTTAAAACTCCCATTGGTGCATAAATTGATCTTGGTGTATGTAGTCCTTGCACTCCCTACAAGTTAGGTCACTTTTAACCTCCTCCAATGGTTGCCTCCATTGTTCTATAATTTTCAGGAAGTTGCATGCCCTAGCAACTTCTCACAGTTTATTTTCATTTCTAATGTAGCAATAAAATAATTAATATAATAATTAAAAAAATAATAATACAGGGTCTGATAAGCTTAAGATTCTAAAAATATAGCAGATATAAAAGCAATAAAGGCTATAGGAACTCAGGAGAAAAGGAGAATGAAGTATTTGGATGGCTAGAAATTTCTTCTTAAGGAAGTCAAATTGGGTTAGGCCAGAAGAAGAGTAGCATTATTAAAAGGAAAGGCACTTTTATGTAAGTTTGAAATTTCAAAAATCTGAAATTTCCCCAAACAAACAAACAAACAAACAAAAGAAAAGAAAAATTTCATTACTCTGAGTGATGGGCAGAACTACTGGCATCTTCAGACTCCCATTCTTCCAGCCTTGCAGTCCCAGGAAAAAGATGTATGTCTTTCTCCCAGCATCCTAAAGCAATCCATAGAATCACCCTGATTTGTTCTGTTCATGGCATGTGGCCATTTCTGGACTTATCACTGTTCCCAGAACAATGAGCTGCTATGATAGGCCCTGTCTGGGTCTTGTACTCACTCCAGTGACCACAGGGAAAAAAGGACAGGCAGTTCCTCAAAGGAAACAGGGGTGGTAGATGCTCAAAACTACAGCTATTGACTCTACCTTAAAACTAATGTTATCTCCACCTTCCCCCCAATATGAAGCCCAATATAATTATATTAGCCAAGTCAGTCTCTTTGTTTTCCCCTGATCCTGCCAGGTTTGTTCCAGACTCTAAGATTAAGGCTTTGCTCATGTTGTTTGTCTCTACCAGAATGTTATTCCGTGTCCTTTTCTATTTTCCAAATACTATCCCTTCTGCAAACTGACCTCCTTAATGAGGAATTCCCAGATATTTCATTCTTGTGCTCCTCTGTATGATTATAGTCCCATATTCTTTTCACCAGATTTCCCAATTGTTAAGATTTCATTACATTTGCTTTATCACCCTCTTTCTTTATTATATATGTATGTGTGTGGGAGGGGTGTATGTATCCATTATCATTAGCATTTTTGGGGACCATTTGAGAGCAAGCACAGACATGAAGCCCCATCATCCCTAAATATTCCAGTGTGTATTTCCCCAAAACATAACCACCCTTCAACTCTCTAGATCAGGATACCAACATTGATACTACACTACTATCTAAGTTAGAGACCCCATTCAAATTTCACCAACTGTCCCACAAATATCTCATTTTACTTTCTGTCCTAGAATTCTATCCAGAAATATGCATTGCATTTGATTGCCATGTCTCTTCAGCCTCCTCCGATTGGGAACAGATCTTTAGGCTTTCCCAAATCTTTCATGTTCTTGGTACTTTTTAAAGTACAGGCCTTAATTCTGTGGATAATCCACAACCTGGGTCCAATGTTTCCTCATGCATGGTCAGACTCAGGTCATGCTTTCTTGGCAGAAATACCATAAAAATGATGCTTTGCCCCTTTGAGTGTTATCACATCAGGAGGTACATGATGTTGGCCTGTTGTGTTAACCTTGATCTCCTGGTCACATTGGATTCTGTCAGGTTTCTCCACTGTAAAGTCATTTCCCCCTTCCTAAAGGATTAGTATTGTGTGAGTGATATTCCAAGATTATGTCAATGTCCTGTTCCTTATCAAAACTCTACCTACCAGCATTAGTCTCCTTTGCCAACTCCCACATGAATCAATCACCACTATGATGACTGCCAAATGGTGATTTTCTATTTTCATCTTTCCTTCTACATTTATCATTGAGAATTCTGTTGTAAGAAAAGCCTTTCCATCCATCCATCTGTCCGTCCATCCATCCACCCATTTATATCTGTATGGATTCATGGATTCTTATTTTACTCAATGGGTTGTATTTTGTTCCTACAGTTTGTTTTTCAATGTTCAAATTGCCCCAGATGTGCCCAATGTGAGCCCCTTCAGGGTAGTTCCTGTGTCTTCTTGATATGTTCCCATTATTTTCCAAGCAGTTTCTAATTTTCTGGCACAAGGCAGTCCAGATTCATCTTGTACCTTCCCTGTCCTAGCCCTAGGACCACTCATTTATCCAACAAGCTTTAGTTCTTTTCAGTAGAGGATGCTATTTAGAAACCACAATCTGGGGACTTAATGCCAATAGGGGGAAGGGTTATTGCTTTTAGGCCTTCTCAGTGAACAGAGCCAGGAAATATATGTATGTACATACATATACATCTATAACTATTTTTAAATCAATCTATATACACTTTAAAAAATGAGTTCATATGATACCTCCAATTCTAATGCAATGCTTTCTAGCTTTCCCCCTTTCCATGTTGGCAAATATCTTCTCCAGCATTTTCGATATGTTTTCTTATTCACTCTATTGGTTTACTTATTTGCTCATGGCCTCAGAACTGTAAGCTCATAAGTTAATATAGAATTAATATAATATGGAATCATATTAATATATAATTAATGTAAAAGCCAACCCATTTCTGGTATATTGCTCCCAGAAGCTTTTAGCAAACTAAAACAGAAATTGGTACTGAGAGTGGGGTGTGTGCTGCTATGCAAATACCAAAAATGTTGGAATGGTTTTATAAACGGGGAGGGGAGAATTTGTGAAGAATTGTGATATGCTAGATAGATTGCTTTGAAGAGACTGTTGGTAGAAATGTGGATGCTAAAAATATTTCTGATGAGGCCTTAGACAGAAATGATGAACATTTGCATTGCAAACTGGAAGAAAGGTTGTCCTTGCTTTAAAATGGCAGAGAACTTGACAAATTAACTCCTAGTATTAGATAGAAGGCAGAATTTGAAAGTGATGAGCTTGGCTATTTAGCTGATGAGATTTCCAAACTAAACATGGAAAGTGACATCTGGCTTCTCCTTGAAGCTTATACTAAAATGCGAGAGGAAAGGGATAAGCTGAGAATTGAACTCCTGGATGCAAAGGAACCAGAAGGAAATTCTGAGCTTCTAGAAAACGAGTCCCCAGAGACCACTGCCCCATGTGAGAATTTTACTGAACATTGAGCCAGTCAGCCATTTCAATATGTTAGGATAGGAAATGCAGATATCCAGGAAGGATCTGTGGAAAGTTTTCTTGTCAGATGGTTGGGACCCCTGTATTCTGCATGCAAAACCAAGTTTTTTTGTGAAATATGTATGAACAGAACCACTGACTGCCTGAATTAAAAGGGACAGAAAAGGGAGAGATTGAAGGATAAACAACTTCAAGTGTAGAACTGTGGAAGCTGATATCTGGATTTAAGGCATCTTCTTGGGCCATGAGAGGGACCCCACCCATGTGTGTGGAAAGGGTGAGAAGGAGATTGTTACCATCCCAGGCTTCAGAGCAAGTAAAGTACATTCCTCTGGGATTGAAGAGAGTTTGGCCACCACCCTATTGTTCTGGGAGGTTGATCCTGTGCCCCAGAGACTGGGGAGAGTCTGGCCTTTACCCTAGTGTTCTCAGAGGGTGAGACCTAGAGTTTGGCTGCTATACAGATGCTTAATGAGAATGGAGCTGAGAACATGGCCTCGGGGCAAGCCCTAAGAAAGGGTGTGACTGCCACTCCCATCAAGCCCCAAAGAGAAGAAACCATCCTTCTTTAGATGACTCTCAAACTTTGAAATCTGAGTATGTTCTGCAGGTTTACAGAACTGTTTGGGACTGTGATTCCTGTTTTGCTTCCAGCCTCTCCCTGTGGCAATGGGAGGTTTATTTTATGACTGCCCTTCCTTTGTATATTGGAAGCAGATAACTTGTTTTCTAAGTTTCTCAGGTCCACAGCCAGATGGGAAATTTTGCCCCAGGACAGACTATATGCCTATAACTAATTTTGATGAGATTTTATACTTAATACTGTCATTGAAATGATTTAAGCTTTTTGACATACTGTGTTGGAATGACTGAATTTTGCTAATGGAAATAACATATATTTTGGAGGTCCAGAGGATGGAATGTGGCAGTTTGAAGCTTTGTGGATCCCAGAAAATCCTGTTCTTAAAGCTAATCCATTCCTGTGCATATAAACCTGTTGTAAGTGGGATCTTTTGATTAAATTTTCTCAATTAAATGCCTTTGTTTAGACTGATTAGATTGTGTGGCCCAGGGTGGGTCTTAATCCTCTTATTGGAGTCCTTTATAAACAGAGGAATAAAAAGCCACAGACACAGAAAAAAGCTGCAGAGGCAAGAGGAACCCAGAAGCTGAGAGAGAAGGCCATGGGAGCCAGAAGCTGAGAGGAAACAATTTTAGCCAGAAGCTGAAAGCAACAAGGCCTAGAGGAGAGGGAGAGATGAGCAGACATCTGCCATGTGCCCGATCACCTATAGCTACACCTTGGGGGAAGAGGATCTCCTGATGATGCCTTGATTTGGATAATTTCAGGGTCTCAGAATTATAAGCTCATAAGTTAATAAATCCCCATTGTAAAAGCCAACCCATTTCTGATATATTGCTCCCAGCAGCTTTTAGCAAACTAAAACAGTAACCAATCCCCCAACACACTGGCTATCTCCTTTGCCTGCCTCCTCCACTCTCCATCTCCTTAATACCTTGTATTTTTCCTGATGTGCCTTTTCCCACCCATTTAATTCTCAGTGCCCATATCCTTGGGTGGCACTAGGCATGACTATTTCTTAAGGGGGGAGCTATTGGTATTTTGATCGGAATAATTCTTTATTATATAGAGAACTCTGTTGTACACCGCAGGAAATTAAAAGTTCCTGCTCCCCCATTATTAAATGTCCAGAGTGTTCTCCAGTCATGTGACAACCAACAATGCTCCCACACATTTTTCAAATGTTCCCTAGTGCCTTGATACTCAAAGTGTGGCCCCTGCACCAGCAGTGCCATCATGTGGGAGCTTTAGCAGTGCAGTAGGCAGGACCCACCCAAAGCAGAATCAGAATCTGCACTTTAACAAGAAGTCAGGTGATCTGTAGGCACATTAAATTTGAAAAGCAGGATGGGGCCACTTCTTGAAAACCATTTCCCTAGAGAAACTTCCAAAGGTATACCAGGAGATATGTATAAAAATGTTCAGGCTAGAGATGCTAAACATTTTTGCAATGTGGTTCCACTTCTGATTGTGAATCACTAACTTAGAGCATTTCTGCAAATTGAAACTGACACCCACTGGGATGTAGAGTCAAATGGCAGATAAGCACAAGTCCTAACAAGACTGTTTGAATCCCTCAAAATATCTTTGCCTGTAGCCAGTTACCTAATTATGTAAGACAATAAACCTGCTTTAAAAATTTTTTTTTATTTAAACAGACTTGTTTCAGTTCTTGCAAGTGAAAGAGCCCTAAGAAAACAGAGTAGGGCCAGACTATGCAAAGTTTTCTAGTTTGAAGAATGTGAACAATATCCTGTAACCAGATATTCCCAACTGGTCAGTTTGTGAATGGGTTACTGAAAGGCCAAGAGGTTGATCTTTCAGATCTTGGTGCAATCATATAGGGCCAGAGATGGCTAGAGACCTCAGCTCATTACCTCTGGTCTCAAACAGCTTTACCCTTTACTAGAATGCTAGTGATGATTTTCTATGTGTGTCACGATGAGAAAAAGATTGGTAATGACTGCTGTTGGCAATGGGAACTCACTGAAAGTTTTGAATTAATGTAGTGATGTGAAATGATAGTGAGCAAAGGATCTAGTAACTGATAATAACAATCAATAGATGCTTCCTTTAGGTCCTCAGATTCTATGCATTAACCGCACTAAAAATAATCCTTTCTGTAAAAGGGCCTTGATCAACTTGAGCAATGGTTCTCAACCTTGGCTGCTCTGGAATCACCTGGAGAAGCTTTAAAAAGTGTCAGTATCTGGGTTCCACCCCCAGAGATTTGGATTTAATTGTTCTGGGCATTGGTACTTTAGAAAGCTTCATGGGTGATTTAATATGCAGCCAAGGTTGAGAACCACTGAACTAGAGACTTCTACTATTGCAAAATTTGCTGCATGAAAACCACAAATCTTGTTGTTTAGTAAAAGACAGCTTGTAGATTTAAGAAAATGGAAAAATAGCATATTTTCCAATTTAATTCTAATTCAATATTAGAATATTTCCCCAATATTTGGCAATACTAGAGGGAATCTAACTGCAAGGATTTATACATTTTAAAAGAGCTTTTGAATTACAAACTGCTTATGCTATTATTTTTATAACTGTTTCATACACCCCTTCAATAAAATGGCAATTATTTTATCTTAATGGCATCATGTTCTAACGCCATGAAACATATTTAAAAGCAAAAATACTTACAAATGAAATATACTCAAGAACTGTAAACAAGCTTAGAGTAAAAATATAACCCTTTCTTCATATTTCATAAGTGAATATACAGATTGTTACAGATAAGGCCTCTTATTTGTTTCTTAGGCTTCTTAGCTTTGGAAATATCGCTGTTCATCATTTATATTTTCACGAATATTGGGCATGAAAACAATTAGAAATTCAAATTCAGTGTCAAAGGCTAGGACACAGAGAGGCTTGGAGAGGGATTAAGGAGAATAAAGAGAGGAATAAGAAAAGCTGCTTGTTTTTAGTTGTAGAGTTAAGCCCAAAGGACTGAAACAAAGAGCAGCTAACATAATATGCTTAGTTCTGGAATTATTTTGATAATAGGACATCATACATGCCTTTTTTGGTGCTATATCTTCTAGCTTTCACTTTGCAAAGTCAGACTGAGGGTGACTAAATTCCGAAGTTATTTAGAATTAGAGGAATGTAACTTGGGTATAATGAAGAGTTGTCCTTTAAAAACTTTTCCCCTGGATTTCTTCTTTACATTAGCCCTTTTCAAACTCTACTATGCAACAGAATCACCTGATGGGCTTGTTACAAGATAGATTGCTTGGCCCCATTCCGAATGTTTGTGATTGGTAGATCTGGTTCAGGGCCCCCAAAATTTCCATTTTGAACATATTCCAGCTGATGCTGAGGGGGGGGGAGGGAAGATGCACACTCTATGAATCACTGTTTCATATTATCTTCTTTAATACTTAGACCCATTGGCCATAGATTTCTCATATGATTCCTTATTCTTGAGTTTCGAGCATATCTTTCAAATTGATTTTTGCATTTGATAGATGTTTTGCTATTTTTTAATGCTTTCCTTTGAATATAATTTCAGTCTGATATCTGCTTCTATTTTTCAACTGAGTAAAATTCCTACTTGGGAAGCGGCTGTGGCTCAATCAGTAGGGCTCCTGTTTACCATATGGGAGGCCCCGGGTTCGGTTCCTGGGGCCTCCTGGTGAAGACAAGCCCGCCCGCACGGTGTGGTTAGCTGACCCAGCGAGCACAAGCAGCAAGGGGGGGATAAATGAATAAATAAATAAAATCTTTAAAAAAAAAAAAAAAAAAAATTCCTACTGAATAACTCCCAGCATTCACCTATTTGAGTATGTGGCCATGTTCTAATGTGAGTTCCTGTAAGGGATACATTTGATTTATAAACAATAATTATTTTTCTAATTAGACAGTGAATTTCATAGTCCTGCTATTAAATTATATATCCAAATTTTGTATGATCAGAGTTGTGAATTATAGAAGTAGGACTAGCTGGAAGGAAATGAGGTTTCAGGGCATAGAAGGAAGCAAATTTTATTAGAATAACCTGTGGATTTCAATTATTCATGCAATTTTATCCTATGAATAATCAAGAGCTCACTGTGGCTATAATTTTCTGTTAAAAATTTCCTTTTCAAAAGCTCCACATAGCAGCTTAATTATAATCCCTCGCTACCGCTACCTATTCAGATAAAGCTGTTGAAACTGGCTATAGGTCTCCTAAGTAACCAAGAGCTTAATGTGTCATTTTGTAGCCTAGGACAGAAGATAAAGTATACAGTAGAAAATGTATGTAGTAAGGTATAAAGAGAATGCTCCATACAAGAAATCTAAAAGATAAATGTCAAACATTCTTGAAACTACACAGTAGAAAAATAGAGGAAAGAACAAAAGGAAGAGTAGACGACTCTGTAAATGCTAAAGATTTTACCTCTATTTTTAAGAAAAATGTTTGTCACTGACCAGCTAAAGTGGGTGCTAACAGTAAAGAGTGGAGGAAAAAAAAAACCTCAGATGTCATGAAAATTTGAAGAATATATTAATATTAAAAACTGGGCCAGTTAATATCAGGAGGTTCCTAAGAGCAGGGAACATTAAAAAAATTGGAGTACGTGACAGCAGAGCCACCAAAAACATCAATAACAATTAACATAAATCATTCCTGGGGAAGAGCATATTTTAAAGGAGGGGGAGAGAATTGGCCTAGTGATTCTGGAATAATAATAATTTATTAAATACTTAGAAAGATAATTTAATTAGACTCAATCATAGCTTAATCAAGAAATGTACAAGGCACTGGGAAACAATCTATATAGCTTTCTGAGGAGAAAATTGGGCCACCAGTTTAAACATTTTCTATGATAAGAACATGCTAAGTAAAGAAAGGCAGTATCTAAATATTCTGTTTTAGGGTATCTGGATTCTTCCTTTTTTGACAGAGCTCACATCCTGTCAGCTGACTGGATAAAGGATCACCAAGACATCATCTGGGGTAAGAGGCCAAAAATCCATAGACTCAAGAGTTATTTTCTGCTTTAGTTTGCCAAAGACTGCTGGGAGCAACATACCAGAAATGGTTTGGCTTTTATAATGGGAATTTATTAGGTTAAAAGCTTCCAGTTTTGAGGATGTGAAAATACCCAAATCAAGGCATCATCAGAAATGCTGTCTCCCCAACAGTCGGCTGTGGGTGATCAGGCATATGACTCCTTCTCCTCCCCTCTCCTCCAGGCCTCTCTCTCAGCCTCTCAGGGGCCTCTTTCTGTGCCTCTGTGCTCTGCCGATTCCAGCCTCCAGCCTCCAGGACCTCTCTCTCAGTCTCTTGGGGTTTCTATGTCTCTGCCGCTTTTTTCTGTGTCTCTGTATGTTTCTCCCAATTTTAAAGGACTCCAGCAAGAGGATAAAAACCTACCCTGAGTCACGTATCACAGAAGTAATCCACTCAAAGTCCCCCCACCCCCCAACTGAATCCAATCCAGTCAAAGGGTCCCATACCTACAGGAATGGATTAGCTTTAAGAACATGATCTTTTCTGGAATCCACAGAAAGTTTCAAACTGTCACATCTTCCTTTAATGAAAAAGAGGGCACAGGGCCTTGTGATTGTCATGTAAGAACTGTGGCCATAAACAACGAGATCGTCTACAAATTATATATTAAAAAATAATCTTCAAGTTTAGAGACTCACGTATATCCAGCCCAGGACATGGAGACAAAACTACATGTATAGCTGGGCACTCATAATCTATATGGACTCTTGAAAAAGCTGTTTGTTTATTTTTCACTCCTTTTTGGATTGATAAAGAAGATATATCCTGTTAAAAAAATAATATCGATAATGACATGGAGCTAGAAAGGCATGTTTCGGGAATGGGCAATAGTGTTGCTGGACTGAAAGGGAGTGATAAGATTGGTTTTAATGTGTAATCTGTGCAGAGCCTCAACTAAAAGTCACTTCCCTTTTTAAAATCACTTAAGTCTACTCATGTTATACCTTATATGTAGTGAATAAGATGTACAGTTTATTTTCCTTACTGGATTACGAAGGTGAAGATGGTATTGTATTCATTTTTATGGCTCTCTCAAGGCCTAATGAAATGTTTGGAATTTGTTGGCTTCTTGAAAGGTATGTAAAATAGTGAAAGACAGGAAGAAGGAAATAATATATGTGTGTGTATGTTTATAAATATATACATATACCTGTGCATATATATAGTATAGTATGTATCCTTAAGGCATGTATATGTACTTATATAAATGTAATTGCATTAATATTTCATGCATTAAACCAGAGACTTCTGGTTCATGGTGAACTGAGCATGACTGCTTGATCTCTCTTGCACAAACAATTCTGGAGATGCCAGAAAGGAGATACCCATAACAATTTGGATTAAACACTAGTGGTAGGAGGTGAGATATGAGTAGAGAATTTGGAGAGAGGTAAGAGTTTGCTAAACCTTAGACAGTGCTAAGGAAAAATAAGCAGAAGTGTGATCTTCAACAAGTAGGGGTTACTACCCAAAGAATAATTATAAAATGTATAACTTATAAACAAGTGGAAGAAAATGTCACCTTTTAATGTTAAGCAAAAAAGAAAGTATGGTAAAAATAAGCCTTGACAAACTCAACATATGAATGCATTACCTTCCCCCCATTGTGGGACATGACTCCCGGGGATGAGTCTCCCTGGCAACAAGGAATTAATACCAAGTGCCAACTGGCAACACGACTGGAAAAAGACCTTGAATAAAAGAGGGAATAGGTAAAGAGAAATGAGTTCATGTGGCTAAGAGACTTCAAAGAGAGTTGGGAGGTCATCCCAGAGGTAATGCTTATGCACACCTCAGTAAGATCTCATAGAACACCAAAGTGGATATCACCTCACACAGAGGGGCTCCTGAGGGCTCTGGAGACACCCAGGTCCTATATAAGGGGGGATAGCCCCAGAGATTGATGCCTTATTAGTGGGCTCTACTTTGGAATCTGTGCTCCTGAGAGTGACAGAGTTGGACTCAAATGAGTCCTCCCTGCACATGGTCCAACAGTCCCTTCTATTCAAACCTATATGTGATGCTGGAGTTTTTAGGTATACTTCCAGAGACTGGAGCCTCTGGCCTACCTATGTGCCAGGTGTGCCTGGGATCTCGGTGGAGCTACAACTACCCTACAACTCAATGGACTCATCCAAGTTACCTGGTGAGTAGACGACGATGGGCTACGGCCATCCCAGGGAATAGAGAGGGCCTGCAGCTGCAGGCAGGATAATCCCATCCACCGTATCCATGGGATATAAGCCCTCTCTCACTTGGAGGTGGAGTGGACATCACCATCCCAGTCCTCTCAGGATTGGGGGAAGAGCTATGGACTAGAGTAGACTTAATGGTATTCTGTTGTAGTCATATTGTGATTCAAGCAATGGAAGAAATTACAACAGTGAGATGGAGCTGGTGGCCATTGGACGCTTTCGGGGCAGGGAGGGGAAGGGCAGTTGAAATACAGGGGCTTTTTCGGGACTTGGGGGGTGTCCTGAGTGGTGTTGCGGCGACGGATGTAGGCCATTTTGCATCAGCATGTACCATGCAGAACTGTGTGGGAGAGAGTGTAGTCTACGATGTGAACTGTGGTCTATGCTTCGTGGCAGGGCCCCAGGATGTGTATATCCATTGCGGGTGATGTGCCACACTGATGAACAATGTTTGTGTGGGATGTTGTGGGAGGTGTGGGAGGTGGGAACCATGGGAATCCCTGTAATTTCTGTGTAATATTTGGGTAAGCTAAGCACCTTAAAAAAAAAAAAAAAATATATATATATATATATATAAATGGCATTTGTGTGAGCAAATGCACATATATGCATATGTGTTTATATATAATTTTACAAATGTTGGTATGTATTGTGAAAAATTTGATTTTTACCCACAATAAAAACAAACAAACAAACAACAACAACAAAATAAGGCTTGAAAAAGAAGGCAAGTAAAGTCTCCATATATCAGAAATTACAATAAATCTGAAAGGACTAAACCTAAAAAACACAAGACAGATTCTCAGAATGTTTTTTAAAAATGAGATCAAGCAATATGTTGTTTATAAATGACAGACTTAAAAGGCCCAAGAAAAATGGTAAATAGAGTAATAAAAAATGCTTACTAGCAAAATATGAACCAGAAGAAAGCTGGGACAACAATTTTAATGTAAAAGTTGAATTGAAGACAAAAAGAAATAATAAGGTATAAGGAGAGGAAATTGTTTAATTATATTAAAAAAAACAAAATTCAGGAAACTATAACAGTCATGAACATATGTGCCAGAATAAATGAAGAAATATGCCCTCAACAATATATACTCAAAATACAGAAAGCAAGAACTGGAAGAATAATGGGGAGAAATTTTTAATATCAACAAATATAGTTGCTGAATCTAACAAGACACCTTTAGAAATTTTGATGACAGACAACAAATAAACAAAATGTTTGAATAAAAATATTAATAAGCTGTATCTCCTATATTTCTATATATCTAACTATGTACTTTCAAAAAAGCAAATATCCATTTTTTCAAGTACCCATGGAACATTGATATTAATTGGTCATACATTATATTGCAAAGGAAGCATCAGACCTCCAAAGAATTAACAACAAACAGTGTATGTTCTCTGACAATAATGTAATAAAATAAGTAACAACAAAAAGGTAGATTTTAAAGATCTGGCAATTTAAAAAATTACTAAAAGACCCAAGAATTAAAAAGAAATCAAAAGGGAAACTATAATAATTAAATTTGTTTGAATTTTATCTGTGGTAATTCTTTGAGACCTGGGTTTAAAAAGCATTCTTTGAGACGATTTGTTTCCTTAAGCCAGGCACCTGGAGGCCAAACAGTCCAAGATCTGTCTAATTTAAACTTTTGGTTTGGGATATTTTTGGACCACACAGGTTGTACAACCATTATCCTTATCAAATTCCAGAATATTTTCATTAGCCCAGAAAAAAACTGTACCCATTAGCTGCTACTTCCCATTCCCCCCTTCCTCCAACCCCTGGAAACAACTAATTTACTTTCTGTCTCTATGGATTTACCTATTCTGATTTTGGACATTTCATATTAATGAAATCATATAGTATATAGTCTTTTGTGTCTGGCTTATTTTACTTAGCATAATGTTTTCAAGGTATATCCATGCTGTAACATGTATCAGTACTTCATTCCTTTTTACGGCCAAATAATATTTCACTGTATGGATATTCTACATTTTATTTATCCATTCATTAGTTGATGGACATTTGAGTTTTTTCCATTTTGGGCTATTATGAATAATGCTACTATGAATATTCATGTACAAGTTTTTGGGATGGACATATGTTTTCAGTTCTCTTGGGTATATATGTAGGAGTAGAATTGCTTGGTCAAATATTAACTGCATATTTAACATTTTGAGGAACTGCCAGACTGTTGTCCAAAGCAGTGGTACCATTTTACATTCAAACTTCTTAATTTCCTATCATGCATTTAAAAATTATTTTTAACATCTTATCTCTACCACCCAAATCACCATCAACAGTAGAATAGATAACTAACTTGTGGAATACTTACCCAATGGAACACAGCAAAGAATAAAACATCCATAACTATACCAACAATATGGGTGAATTTTATAAGTAGTAAGCAGCCAGACAAAAAAAGGGTATATATTTTTTATTCCAATGATAAAAAATACAAAAATAGACAAAACTAGTCTATGCTATTGAAATCAGGATTTTCCTTGTGGATAATAGGAGTAACAAGGAGGTACAAAGAAGCTTCTAGTGTTCTGGTAATCTTCCGTTTCCTGATCTGGGTGCTGGTTACATGAATTTATTTAGTTTGTGAAAATTCATTGTGCTGTACTCTTAAAATATATGCATTGTTTTTATGTGTATTAAGTCAATAAAAGGATAAAAGAAAAAATTATCCAATTTCTGGGTGTGTGGACCTGGACAGTTTTCCCTGAATCCTATTGCCTGATAATTCCTCTTATACAAGTTGCTTGATAGCACAAGAAAAAAAAGGCCATATTTTACTTATAAACATAGATGCAAAAAATCCTAAATAAAATGGTAGCCACTTGAATCCAACACATATTAAATAATATTTCACAATCAAATAGGGTTAATAATAGTAATGTAAATCTGGTTCAACCGAAATCTACCAATAAAAATCATCACACTGAGGGATATAAACAGGAAAAAGAAATGATGTGAATCTTAAATGCAGTAAACCAGTTGATGGATGGAAAAAAAACTCTTAGAAGCTTCTAAGAATATAAGAGCTTTCTGACCTAATGAAGGACATCAACCAAACATCTACAACAAACATATTTAACAAAAACTTTAGCTATTATGTTTAGAAATGTGTTAACTACATGTGAAAAGAAACCAAAATGACAGTGGTATAAACACACAAAGTGTAGTTTTTCCTCATAACAGGAAGTCCAGGAGTGGACAGTGAAGTGCTGGCACACTTTACAAAGCTTCAGTGTTCTAGGTCCCTTCTAGCTTTCTGTTCCACCATCCTTCACATTCAGGTTTTTGTACTCTTCCTCCAAGGTGGCGTCTGCATCTCTAGATAACCAAGGTCCAGGCAGGAAGAAGGGGTGGATGAAGGGCAAAGAGATGTTGAACAGAGAGAGCAGGGTTTTCTGAAAGCTCTCACAGGGCTGTCCTCTTACAGCCCATTAGCTTAGACTGTGTTATACAACCACCTTTAGTGGCAAGGCAAACTGCTTTTTGCCCCTACAAATTCAATTGGGGTTATGGTAGGAAGGGAAAAATAGGGAATGCAAATTGAGTAGTCACCTAGCAGTGCCTGCTTCGTATAGGTTTGAGAACACAGTGATCCCCACTATGACTGCTGCTGTTCAACATAATACGTAATGTCTTGGCCATTGCAAAAAGGCAAAAGTAAACATGACATATGACTCTGTTAGAATTCTGCAAACTGCAGAAACCACCTTTAAAAAGAAAATAACTTATAAAAGAATATTAGATGCGAATATTCTCACTGCCCTGATTTTGTGATAATCAGGGTGGGCTAAACATTCGCTATATTAGAAACCACACGTGTCCCCAGACCTAGTTTTTATCCCCAGGTCTGGTTTTTAGAATGCTGCTGATAAACTAAGCCTGATTTATTATATGACCATCCTGTATGGGAAAAGACTGTAACTCTGGGTATCTTTGGCCGACCTTAAGAGATATAGCAGGGAGGCAGATGTGGCTTGGGTGGTTGGGCGTCCATCTCCCATATGGAGGGACCTGGGCTCGGCCCTGGGACCTCCCGGTAAAAATAAAAAAATAAAAATATAGAAGGCTCATGGGCCACCAGGCCCCGTGCGCAGGTGCACTACCAGGCCCCACGAGCCATGCAGCAAGTGATGACGTAACAGGAGAGTAACACAAGGGATAGCCAAGATGAGACATGCCCAAAACCAGGAACTAAGGTGGTGCAGGCGGTAGGACACCTCTCTCCCACATTGGAGGTTCCCAGGATTGAATCCCAGTGAAGACAGGAGGAGAAGGATGAGAAGAGAGGGCAGGAAAAAAACACAGAGAGTTGCCCAGTGAATGGACACAGTAACAACAAAAACGGAGGTGGGGGGAAGCGACTGTGGCTCAATTGGTTGGGCTCCCATTTACCATATGGGAGTCCCCAGGTTCGATTCCCAGGGCCTCCTGGTGAAGGCAAGCCAGCCTGCGCAGCGCGGTAAGCTGATACAGCAAGATGACACAACAAAGGGAGATAAACAGACACACCAAGATGCACAGCAAATGGACACAGAGAGCACAAGCAGCAAGGGGGGTGGGATAAACAAAAATTAATCTTTAAAAACAAACAAACAAAAAAAAACGGAGGTGGGGGGTAAAAATGGATAAAAGTAAGTAAGTAAATAAATAAATCCTTTAAAAAAACGTATAGGGGAGGAAGATACGGACTATAGTTAGTAGTAATACTTTGACGATGCTCTTTCATGATTTGTTAACAAATGTTTCACAGCAATCAAGGGGGTTTCTGGAGGGGGGAGGTGATGTGTGGGAGCCCTGTATGATGTTATGCATGTTTGTTTTGTAAGTTCATGATGTTTAACTGAACACTTATAGTTTATGTATGTTCATGTATGAATGATATACTTCAATAAATTGCTAAAAAAAAAAAAAGAATACTCGGTAGCTTTCAGAGTGTATAAAGTTGGCCACAGATGCAGTCTTGGAGGTTATCTAGCTGGGAACAACACCTCAAATCACACTATAGAATTGCTTCAGTGGAAACAACACTGTGACCACTATGTGGTAAGATCACTGCCGCATGTACTTTCAACACCACCAATCTGAGCATGGGGGACTAATGCCAGAATCTCGGCTATGACCACCTCTCTGTCTTCCACCTCTTTCAGAATGATTCTAGCATAGTGTCTGTTTCTTTACTTCATCAATTTCCTTTCCAAAGTCTGTGCTCTCGTGGATAGGAGACTGGGAAAAGGCAAGTTTATGTCTTCTGTAATAGGTGGGGACTTACAAGGAGAGAAACCTCTTTGAATGCCTAGGAAGGATGTTTAAAGATGCCAAGTAGCTGAAAAAATGACAAATATATGTTACAACTTATTGTGGTTTGAAACTGTCTGTACCCCAGAAAAATATATTCTTAAATTTAATCCATTCCTGAGGGTGTAAGCAGGATCTTTTAATGTTGTTTCTTTGATTAAGGTGTGGCCCAAATGAATCAGGATTGGTCTTAATCCTAATACTGGAGTCCTTTATAGGCAGAATGAAATTCAGATATATATATAGAGAAAGCCACGGAAAGCAAGAAGATGCAGGTCAGTGGAACCCAGATGAGAAGGGAGAGGCCAGCAGAGGCCACAATGTGCACTGCCATGTGACAGTGAAGCCCAGGACTCTTTTTAAAAAAAAATTATTTATTTATGACCCACCCCCCTTATTGATCTTGTACTCGCTGTCTGCTCTCTGTGTCCATTCACTGTGCACTCCCTGTGTCTGCTTGTCTTCTATTTCGTCTTCTCTTTAGGAGGCACTGGGAACTGATCCTGGGACCTCCAATGTGGGAGAGAGGCACTCAATGACTTGAGCCACCTCAGCTCCCTGGTTTGTTGTGTCTCTCATTGTCTCTTTTTGTTGCAACCAGCTCACCAGGCAGCCCAGCTTGCCTTCACCAGGAGGTCCAGGAATGGAACCTGGCACCTCCCATATGGTAGATGGGAGCCCAATTGCTTGAGCCACATCCAGTTCCCCCAGGACTCTTTTACTAAGTTGAGAATATGTAGTATTGTTGACTCTTGAGAAGATGGGAGTAAAGTTCTAATGCTTTAGTGATATAGCCCAACACAAAATGTTGGGGGAAGGTCTGAGTAATAGTACTGGATTGTAAACAATGCCATTAAACATACCACTACTTTAACAGCAGATCACTGCAGTTATAGGGGTAACCAGTTAGGGTTGCTTCAGTCCTCTTGTTTAAGATCCTTTTAATCTAATTCAGGTACCAACATACCCTTTAAAAGACCTTTGTGGTCTTTTATTATAATGATAAAAACAATACATGTTCATTGCAGAAAATTTGAAAAATACACAAAAGCATAATGAAGAAAATAATTATCACTTGGAATCCTGGCACTTCAAGATAATCAGTGTTTAAACTTTGGTCTGCATCTTTTCAATCTTTTTCCTGTCCATATATACTCATGGCTGATGTTTGTGGGCACTTGCCCCTTTGTGCAAATTAGAAAAGGTGTCCTGTTTTACAGGTGAATGGAGCTCTACACCAGGATGTGTGGCTTGGTTAGCAGAGTTTAGCTAGATTTCAGATCCTACTTGCCCCCAGGGCAGGTACCCTTGTGCAGTAAACAGCTTTCATAATCATATGTTGTATTTCTGAATACACATATGGGCTTTATTTGATATATTTTATAAAACTGAGATCATACTATTTAGTAAACCATGTTTAGATAGGCCATAATATGTTTCAGTCAACCCCTATTGGACAATTAAGTTGTTTTCAAAGTTTTGATATTATAAAATATTGCTGGGCTGACAATACTTATACATTAAATCTTTCTGCACATTTACAATTTTATTTTATGATAAATTCCTAGAAATTACCTTGAAAATGAAATTTACCAAGTGCTTATTATGTGCCCTGCATTGTGCTCAGAAATGTGTGTGTGTGTGTGTGTATATTAGTCCTTAGTACAATCCTGTGAGGTATTATTATTATCTAATTTTAGAGAGAAAACTAAGGCACAAAGAGGGAAGTTACTTGATACCTCTAACAGTTATAGTTACAGAGCTCGAAAGGGGTAGAGCTGGGATTTGAACACAAGTCTTTCGGCTCCATCTGCTCCAGATGGACTGGTAAAACCCTATAGTGATTCACTTTAAAGAAGAAGGTAGATGGATTTGAGAAGAGTTATAATGATCAATCAATAAATCTTACATCATCAGTAGAGTACATCCTGACAACTTGATAATTTACATAGGAGACCAGACCATTCAAAAGCAATGGACTTTTATTCGTTGGGAAGAAGAATTTATTGACAGTGTGATCAATATTTTAACAGGATTCATGTTATTCATTTCTGAGTTCTTTTAAGAGAAGCATCTTTGGGAGAAAATTTAAATTTAGATTTGATTTGACTATAAATGATAATGTCTTAGTGTCCTTTTTAGTTCAGATTTCAGGGGACCTGGGGCAATGAAGGAATGATGCCTTCCTTGGCTTTTGCTTTTGTTAAAGAGAAGTGGTACTGTTTGTATACATCCTCACAGAGATGCTGAGATCTCTGGGCCTGTGAGCGCTGAGAGAGAAGAGAGTGTGTGTTGATGTGTGTGTAAATACTATACACATACATAATATATGTATTTTGCTCTGATCTCCTTTTTTCATATAATATTTGGATATTTCTTTTGAAGGTTCTCTTTCATGCTTTTGATCTGATTGGTATTTAAAATGATTAATTTGAGAAAATATAATTCAATTTAAGATATAATTGCTTTTTTAAGTGGGAACATAGGGACTAAGAAAAAAGAGAAAAGAGTCTTGTCTGGTTTATAACATTTAAGAAATCTAATTTCAGTGCTTTGAAGCACTCACTGTACATATTAGCTGGAGAGGTTAAAATAAAGAAATGAGATATATTAGTGAAAAATACAATTTAGAAAAGGCTGACAGTGTGCTACTAATATATGTGTTCACAACCATAGTATTTTCTAACTTTTTGCTTAATAATCATTGTAACTTCTAAAGCAGAAGGTTCAAATGAATGGCCTTTTACTGTATGCATGCTGTTAAAAATGCATTGCACCCAACTGGAACGCTTATATATCCCAGGTAGGAGTGTAAATTGGTACAACCATTTTGGAAAATGGTTTGATTGTATCAACTAAAGTTCATCATTTATACAGCTTAACATTCAGCCTTTCCACTACTAAAAGAAAGCGATACTTGCTTATGGCAGAAAACTTGGGAATAGAAAAAAGCACATAGAAGAGAATAAAAATAAACTATCATCTTGTATTCAGAGATAACCATTATCAACATTTTACTACAGGTCCTCTTTGTATTTTTTCTATGTATATATTGATTTTGTTGGACTTCATTTCTTATGTTCTCATTCAAGTTACATGTCATTTCTTTCCTATCTTCCTTTTTGCCTTTTGTTTTGTTTTGTTCTTATAAGACAATTTATTTGTTTGGATAAGGCACCATTTCTCCTATCAAATGGCTTTTAAATATCCTTTATATTGTTCATAAATATATTTTTGCAAATAATCAGAAACCAACATTCATGTTATGAAAATCCAAACAATTTCCTGGATAAATATTATTCAGTTTCAATGCTAAATTTGTAGAACCCTATCAATAGCATGTTAGCAATAGTACTAGTGAAATTATAAGCACTCTTTCTAAGGCAATAAGGTATAATAAAAAATTAAAAGATTCAGTTATAATAGCTTTGGGTTTCTGCTCTTCTAAGTTCTAGTTGTGATGACTGTAAATTATTTAAATAGATATTCTAGGGCTTCTACTTAAAACTGTTGGTTGATTCTAAATTTGGAAGGAGCTTGAGAATATGGATTTAAAACAAAGCAAAATAAAACAACAGCAACAACAACAAAATTCTGGGAGATTGACAACCTTCTTTCACAGATGAAGAGCCTTTAGCCAACTCAGAGGAACTTGGTAATTTATATGAAATCACAACACTTGTTATTGAGTTGGCCGAGATTAAAATCCTGGAGTCCAGGTTCAGTTTTTTATTTACTGTCTCTCACTATAAAGCTCTGGGCAATTTTGACTTTTTTTTTGCAGTGGGGGAGGGGTTAGGTGGCCAGGATCTTAAATCTTATTTTCTATACTGATAGAGGTCATTCTTTGTAATTCCAATTTTCTTCCTTTCTTTCTATATCAAATAGTTTCCTTCTATTTTTTCTCTTTTTTCTACAGAAGTGTTTATTTTCCTGGCCCAAACACCATCTCTGCTCTTGACCCTGCCTTCTTCCTTATCCCCAGGGTAGGTATTCCATTAATCATCCCCTCTCTTACTTATATCTAAAACTTCCATATCTTCAGGTTTTTATATTTATATTTCCATTCAGTTTTTTGAATATTTATTGGGCACCTATTATGTATTGAGCCCTGTGTTTGGCACTGTAGATAATGATGAACAAGACAAATGCAGTCGTGGCTTACATCGATTTTAGTTTAGTGGGGACTAGTCTAGAAGCAAATAATCAGGTTCCACGTGTGCTGTTTGCGCCACATAGATGTCCCAAGTCAGAACTTCCATTTTAGTGAGATCATCCAGTGATTTGTGTGCACATTGAGGTTTGACAGTACTGCTAAGATTCCTCTAGGATGGGGAGAGAAGGATTTGGTCAGTGGGATTGACATTTTGAAAGGCTGCAGATGGGTTGGCATTTAAAGCCAAATTTGGAAGCTGATGGTGGCTGTACATGCAAACAGGTGTTTTAAAAACATGAGCCTCCTCTCTCAGTCTCGGCTGCTCTACTTCCTTCCTGAGTTCAGCTGTGAGTTCTCAGGCACATAGCTCATCTCTCCCTGGTCGTCAGCTCTTTGAGTCTCTTGGGGCTTTTCTCCTTGAGCTCAGCTGTGAGTTAACCTGGAGTCCTTTCTCTCACGTTGCAGGATCAAATACGGCTGCCTTCTTGATTTTAACCCACAAAACTGCTACTCTTGATGTTTTGTCCATCTTTGTATCCATCCTTCCAGTTCCTTAGGCCAAAAACTTCAGTCATCCATGTTTCCTCCCATTCTTTCATACCCCACATCTGTAAGGAAATTCTGTTGTCTCCTCACCTCCACCATCACCATGGTCTGAGTCACTATCCTCTATCTCCTTGATGATTTTAATAGCCTCCCAGATGGTCTCTTTACTTCAGCCTTTGGCCCCTAAGGTCTATTCTCAACCCAGCAGTCAAAGTGATGGGATTATAATATACCAGAAGATGTCAGTTTTCTGCACAAAACACTCCAATAGCTCCTAGCTCAGAGCAGTTTTTATACCTCACCCAGGCCACTTACTTTCCTGACTTTATCTTCTCCATTTTGCCTTCCTGGCCTCTTGGTTGTTCCTAGTACAGTCCTCGTACTCCTGCCTCAGGGCCCTTGCACTTCCTGTGCTTTCTGCCTAGAAAGCTCTCTGCCCAGATATCTGTTCCCTCACCTCATTCAGGTCTTTGCTCAAATGTCACCTGCTCCAGAGGCTTTCCATGATCACCTTATATATAAGAGCACCCCACCCCATACTCCTTATTTTCTCTCTTTGCCTAATTTTTCTTTATAGCATTTCTCATGAAAGGCAGCCCACATATTTGCCTTATTTATTTATCACCAATCTCTCTTACTTAGGATGTAAACCACGGAGGGGAGGGATTTTTATGTTTTTGTTCTCTGCTGTATCCCTAACCCCTAGGACAGTGCCTAGCAAACAACAACAAAAAAACCCTCAATAAAATATTGGTTGAATAAATGAATGTTTCTCCCATTCATTTGTTGTTGGAGCAGGTGTTGGAACAGACCAAGGTAACTCTCTGTGCAGTACCTCTTGATCTATACTTTGATCTCTATCTCCCCTGTCTGTCCTTCCCTGACTTCTACTTAGAGCCACTTCTTGACTGCAGTTGTCACATGTGAAAGTCTGGCAAGTCCTGAGAAATACTGGTGGCAAATGCAAGCTGTCCACAGGCACAGCAGTAATGACAGACAGCTATAGAAGGAAGTGTGAAGTTTTCATTCCGCGACTCCCAAGGTTGCAAGAGAAAACTTGAAACTAGAAATACCTGAATGTGGTTATCTCCAGATACCATCATTGAGAATGAAAGGAGGATAATACTCCAAAGGAGAATTTGGGGAGGCGCCAGCAAGATACTGCAGCGGTGGAAAAACTTCCATATCTGCCTTTGCAAACTGTGGTGTGGCCCCGCCTGTTCGGATTGAGGCTCACCTCAAGTTTCAGCCAAAACCAACCACAGGGCTTTGAAAATGTCAAGAGAGCCTCTTAACTAACAGCTTCTGATTCCTCCTCCAGGATTAAAAAAAAAAAAATTGTTAAAGAAGCTTTAGATTACATCAATGTTACATCAAAAATAAAGAGAAGGGGGACGGATATGGCTCAAATGGTTGGGCATCCGTCTCCCATATGGAGGGACCCGGGTTCGATCCCCGGGACCTCCCGATAAAAAAATAAATAAAGGGAATTCCCATACACACCCCTCCGCTTCCCCTCTCCCCACCACTTTCCCCCATTAACAACATCTTTCATTAGTGTAGTACATTTGTTACAACTGATGAACACATTGAAGCGTTGCTGCTAACCATGGTCTATAGTTTAAAATTCACACTTAGCACTGCACAATTTTATAGGCTTTGACAAAATGTATAAGGACCTGTATCTGTTATTGAAATGTCATGCAGGACAATTCCAATGTCCCCAAAATGCCCCATGTTACACCTATTCTTCCCTCTCCCTCCCCTCAGAACCTCTGGTGGCCACTGTCTTTTTTTTTTTTAAAGATATTTATTTATTTATTATCCCCCCTTGCTGCTTGTGCTTGCTGTGTCCATTTGCTGTGCGTTTTTCTGTGTCTGCTTGTCTCCCTTTGTTGGGTCGTCCTGCTGTGTCAGTTCACCGCACCGTGTGGGCCGGTTTGCCTTCACCAGGAGGCCCCAGGTATCGAACCTGGGGCCTCCCATATGGTAAACGGGAGCCCTATCGATTGAGCCACATCCGCTTCCCAGCCACTGTCTTTTTATATCACTGATACAAGTTGTTTCATTACTAGAATAATAAGTCCATAGTTGCATTACCCCTTATGTTTGTTCATTCCTCAATCTTGAGGATTTTGGGATGGTGATGCCCACTCTGTTTCTGACTGAGAGGGGACTTAGATAATATGGGGCAGATGGATGGAACTGTCTTGCTTGCAGTTGTAAACACTGTTTTTGGGGATGGGCATTGTTCATCATCATCCTTTTGTTAGCTGTCCTGGGTGAGTCCAATGAACAGGAGAGTAGGTGTTGCAACTCTGCTGAGATCCAGGGCTCAACCAGCATATGAACAGGTATGATTTAAGTCTCTGGGGCAAATATTTAATGAGTATAGTGCTAATTATAGTTTCAAATAAAAGTGGCAGAAGAGCCATGTGTAGGGAAATTATAAATGAGTCTAACTCTGATACAACTGGGGAGCATATATTCCAAAGTAAGGCCCACTAACAGGGGCGAATTCCTGAGATTGTCTGCCCTGCCTACAGTGTCTAGATGCCTATAAAGCCTTCCTCCAGGATTTGAAGTTCAGAAAGCATATGATAACGGTGGATGAACCTGGAAGACATTGAGCGAAGCAAGCCAGACACAAAAGGACAAATACTGTATGACTGAGTTACTATGAACCAAATATATTGTATAACATATTGTATGATTCAAAAAAATTTTTTTATATGTATCCAATACATTTAATTGAGGAAAAAAAAAAAAAAGAAAGAAAGAAAAAGAGAAAGCAGAGTCCTGACTTTGCTTCCCCAGCACGCTAGGAAGAGGAAGTATGGGGAGGGAGGCGGCGCTGCCCAGCTCGGAAAGGTGCACAGCTCAGAGTCTATGAGGTTAGAGGAGCCGACAAATGCCAGGCTGTTCCCGGTCAGAGGTCTGGGAAGGATGTTGAGCCACAGGGCAGTGCCAAAGGCACCTTCCAGGACAGTAGGGACTCACCTGGGGAGTTCTGAGTTGGGGAAGTTTCATCCCTGTTGTGGAACTGCTCAAATCAAAGAGCCCTCATTTTTTTTTTTTTTTGTTGAAAAACTGCCAGTGAACGCGTGACGCATACACACCTACACATACTCTCCAAACGCACAAATAACCCCAACAACACTAAGACAACCCTTAAAAAAATCAAACAGAACAATTCAGCAATTTCCCCTCTTCAACCTACTCCTCCCAACCTCACACAAATTCCGGTACTTCGTTAACGTGTGCTGAAACCGAATTTCCCTCCGACCACTTCAAGGAACTTGCCAGTAGATTAACAGGCGAAGGTTTTCACCACTTGATTGAGCTCTATTGGGACTGTACTAGCATTTTAAAATTCAAACCTTAGGGGAAAAAAATGAATCGCGGAAAAAAAATTGGGAGTGGGGCGGGGAGCCGGTGGCTGCGGTCAAACCCTTGAGAAGTGAGAAATCTAACACGTCCGCGATGCGTGGAGGTGTCTGTCCTCCTGCACTGGTGACAACCCTAGAAATAAGCCATGTGGCCGACCGTAAACCTTTGTTTGTTTATTTATTTCGGCGGGGACAGGTGTGAAGGGGTGTAGTTCCGGCGAAAGGCGAGCCCCCAAGGGCGAGGCGTCCTCCCATCCGCCCCAGTAGAAGTTTCGGTGGAAACTCAGAGGCCCCGCCTCCTTCATTCACCTTGGCAACCGGCGCTGAGGTGCGGCGCGCGCCGCACCCGAGCACCCGCCTTCCCCTCCACCCCCTCCAAGCACCTGGCGGCCGCGAGTCTCGGCGGCGGGGGCGGGGCCGGCGGCGAGCTCCCTCCGCCGGCCCGGCAGGTTTGGGCCCCGCCCCGCCCCCGCTCCGCTTCGCCAGCGTTCCCAAGGGTGCGGGGGGTGGGCCCGGGACTGGCGCGCCTCAGCCACCCGGCCGCCTGACGCACCGTCGGAAAGTTGCGCTGGGGCCCGCTCCGGTCACCAACTTTCTTCCCGGGACTCCTCAGTTGAGCTGGAGGTGGGTCGGAACACCAGCGCAGAGACCTGCGGTGGGGCGGCCGGCCCGAGCGCGGAGCGGCTAGTCCTGGACTGGGTGAGGAGCCGGTTCCCAACTTCCTGGCGGTGCCCAGTTTCTCCTAGACCCCGGCCCAGACATTCTGGACTGCCCGAGGACACTTGTCCGGCGAGTCCCGGATCGCGCCGGGAGGAGGAGTCGCGGCCGCCGGCAGGCACGTGGTAATCTGACCTGAGATTTGCTCCTGACGGACTCTTTTATTTTTGGGAGATGAGGGAGGAGGGAGCGCACAATTGTCCCTTCCCTGCATTCCCGAACCGGGTAGGAGGAACAGGTATTGGGGCGGGGGATTCTCAGGGAATGTCTCAACGAGATCCCTGCGTCTGGCTGAGACGCTGCGGGGTGGAGGTGGCTCCCCAGGGCTGCGGCAGGGGCGTTACTCGATGCCTGACCCCGGGGAAAACACGGCCAACTTGTTTTGATGGAGGAAGATGTCATCTGGCCTCCTCACTCTGGGTCCCTGGAGTCGGAGAGGCTGGGTTCTACGGTAGGAACAGGCAAAATGCGAAGAGATCTGAGGGCTCAGTTTTCCTCTCCAAACCTCCCGGCTTATACAAGAGACAGTGGCCGTGCTACTTTGAGGTTGCAGCGCGTTCCTGGTGTAGTGACTTGTTTGGTGACTGTTGCTCAATTTCATAAATTCTCTCGTGAAACTGCATTCGAGTTGTAGTGGTTGTTACCGGTGGTGGTGCTGTGTGTTTTTGTCCCGGCCTGGACAAAGCTCCCTTGTTCACCCAATTTATGGGTTAAGGAGTGAAACTAGCCGCTGTCCTATTTCTAGCCCAGCTAGGTGTTGGTGGCGGCATTCTGGTTGGGACTTTGGGAGCCACGTGGGACAGGTCTGATGAACAAGTCCAGCTCTTTCCTAGCCCCCTGGACCCAAACATATTCAGCTTCCACAGTTCGGCAGGCACTGCAACCCCATCCATCCAGGGATCGAAACAGACTTTAGAAGTAGTAAACAAAGCATACCAGTTGGTACTTTCCTGTAAATTGGGTCTACTCCCTGGCTTCTCTGGAAGGGCCCTGCTATTAAATTAAATTAATCTCATTAGGAAGTCAGCTGCTTTTTGTTAATAGCCACAGCAGCCCTGGTGACATTATATAGGTCATTGAAAAATAATTCCTGCTTAATCACCTTTATCCTTTTGATTAACGAGAGAAAAGATTTTCTCTCATAAGTGTACCATGCCTGCTTGCCAGGGTCACCTGCCTGACCTCAGGTTGACTTGTACGTGGCTCTAGACAGGGTGCTGTCCCTGAAGCTGCCCAAATCTAGCAAACCACATCCACGGTTCACACGGGAGAATTTCAGCAGTCTTCTTTGGAGTGAAATTGGACAGGAGATTCAGTCCATACATTTACTTTTGAATGCATCGTACTTATTGGCTTTAGATAACTTTTCAGATAATTAAAGGCTTGATTTCTTTTAGTTCCAGTTAACCCCTTTCCACAAAGCTCATAAGAATTGTCCATTCCTCTGATGAAATAAGTTTGTGGTCCCATTTGTCATTGCATCTATAGCTTTGTGTGGAGCAGGTGGAGAGGGCAAGAGAAACTGAGCATGGCCAACATAGATTTAGGAAGAGATTTAGATTAAGAATGGTGTAATAATTTAGGCCCAGCTACCCAGCTAGCTCTTTCATACCTCTGAAATAGAGGTACTATGAGTTGTACCACTTTTAATGTAGGCCTTTTCTAACTAGAAATGAAAGGATTAAAAAATATATATATATATATTTATTTTTAACAGAGTCAGGTATTTCTGCACTCTACAGACCAGGTATGGTTTTAGACAGTTTCTCTGCAAAGTTCTACAATAATAGAAGTCAATAGGTAATGTCTACAAATCAAGATCTAGAAGTACAAGCATATTTTCTAGAATTATAGAGGCAAATATTAGATGAAAGAAATAAGAGTTGCCTCTAAGGAGTGACTTTGTATTTTGTATGTTCTTGTATTACTTTAAAAATGAAAATTTGGTAAAGAACCCTCCCTAGCAAAAATATAAAACACATTTGCTTTCTCTGAACTGTTTCTGCTTAGTTGCTTGATTTTTATTCTGTGTGCATCCTTTTGGGGAGATGGATGTTCAGATTCTGGCCTTGGAACGTAATTTACATCTACTCTACCCTTACCCTCATTTACTTTCAACTCTTAGTTTTTTAGCCTAGGTAGGGGAACAGTGCTCAAGAGTGACTAATAATACCAAGGACTTCATTTATGGGGTCTCTTAGTAAAGACAACAGCAGCAAGTAACATTTCTGTAGTGCTTTATGATTAACAAAGTGCTTTCCCATGTACCTTATTTGTGATTTGTGATTTAACCACTTTGTAGTAGGTACTATTATTCTCAGATTACATAGGAGGAAAACTAATAAGTTTTGATGATAATAAGGGACTTTTATGTGGATATTTTGCTCCTATGTGGTGGACTCAGATCTGAATTCAGGATTTCTGATTTAGATCTCATGCTTTAAATCTCCTCCCTCCATACATTTTGTGAAGTGGTTGGTTGTTAAATGGGATCTTATTTCTTATTAACCAAAATATAAGCTTATTAGGGGCGGTACTATACATTTTTTATCTTTATATTCTTAGCATTTCAACAGTATAGCTGTCCAATAAAATTGAATTAACTTCCATTAAATTTGGGACAAAGATTCATGGTGAGAATAAATGCCCTGAAAGGAATAAAGAACATTTGACCATGTCTAAAATTGAAAAAAATCAGGAAATAGCAATGTGAGTAAGTGATTTAGAAAGATGGATGTAGTTACCAGAAGAAACAACCAGAAGAGCTCAAGGATCTTTTTTTGGGGAGTGGAAATTAGGGGGAGGCAGAGTTGGGCAGGAGCCTGCTGTTTTTGGCTATGAGCCTTATAATAAATAACATTTTATACTATGTACATGTATATATATATATATATTTAAAATCCTTGACAGGAATCAAGTAAAAATATCTGTTGTCAAAATTTTTAGAGCTAAAAGGGACCACAGAGATTATATATTACCAATTCTTTCTATTTGTGGATGAGGAAACAGATATAGGAGTTTAATGTTTTGCCTAAGGTCATATAACTATAGAGACAAATCTATCCCAACACAAATTCCCATCCTTCCTTAGACAGTGGAAAATTTCCCCATGGATGTGATTCCTCAATTATCTTTCCAGTCAATTCTTTCCTCCTCCTATCTAGTTTTTACAATGTTCAAATAGATTACAGGGTTATGGATTCAAAAGTAGTTAGCTCTAATTTATCATATTTACCATTATGAAAATGCCTCAAATATATGTATGTATTTTAAGGAGGTACCAGGGATTGAAATTGGGACCTCATACATGCCAAGGCAGCTCAACCACTGAGCTACCTTGCTCCCCTCAAATATCTTTAAAATGCAGAATCTGCACTTTTTTGGGGGTTAATTCTGGAATAACTTTTACTTAGAATTAGATATATTTATGTAGTTTGTAAGTATATAGGAAATGACTGTGGCTTGGTTGAATTTGAGAAATATGGGCATTTGGACTAATCCTAAGAAGCTTTTACTAAGAGGAGATGCTAAAGGGGCTTTTCCAATATTTATGTATATTGCTTAATTTTGATGTTCTCAGAGTAAGAATACTACTGTTTTCCAAAAGATAGGTAGAGACAGAAGATATTTTAGAGTTATTATAGAAACATTAACACTCTAAATTTTCTCCTTTCTCTCTAAGTAACATTTTCCCAAATGAAAAGAAAAGTTTATTGTTTCCTGATTATAAACACAGTACATATTCAAAATTCAGATAGTACAGAAATATATAATGTTGAACGATAAAGTACATTGTAGTCTTATATTCTGGAGAAAACACTGTTAATGATTTGGTGAATGTTTTCCCACCAAAAACTTCTTTTTCTATAAAACATTCATTATAACTGTGGTTAATAATAACCCCTGGGATACTATTCTGAAACTTTCTACTTGATTTTTGTTTCTCTCAACATTTTCCATGACCATACATACAGATAATCTTCAAATTTTTTTTTTTTACAGTACTGTATACAACCAGTATCGCATTGAATGGATATATCACATTTTACTCGAACGGTTTTCTATTGTTGGGAATTTGGATTGTTTTCCATTTTTCTATATAAAGAATAGTACTTCAGAGAACATCCATGCACACGTGTTTTTGTAGGAAGCATTTGTGAAAGTCTTAAGAAAATGTTAAGTTTCTTTAATTTGCATTTTCTTTAATAGTACTTCTCTACTTTTAATTATATCAATACCCCTTTTCTTTCTGCTTGCACAAGAATAAAATACAGAAATTATTAATCATGACCAGTGAAATAAGAGATCATAGTAGCAAAAGGTGTTGAGCTTTTAGGCAAGGCTCACCTAATTTCCTCACATTTTAGATTCTTTTTGGTTTTAATGTTTTTCCTAAGTGAAGACAGTAATTGGTAAGAGCTATAAAAATACTCTTTAGTTGTTAGATGAGCTGTTAATTAGATTTTATGGGGCATAATTCTTTTTTTTTAAACTTTTTTTTTTAAAGAGAATTATTCTGGGACATGCATGCCATTAAGGAGTTTAGAAAATGTACTAGGTTTTGCGGAATGCAGAATGAGTGTATTTTAGCTCTTCTTCTTTTATTGTTAAAGTTTATCTCTGTCAATTTTAGGATGTTTAGACTTGTAGAAAGTCCCAGGAACCAACTTTCCTCTTATGTGAGTGGTAAATGTGAAATAAGATAGCTTGTCTAAATTTCATGACTCAGGCTCATGGGAGCAGGAACATTTCAGGAATCCCTGTGGCAAAATTTTTATTGACCAGCTTAGAGAACTGATTAATATTTTTATTGAGTCCAAGCTTTGTTCCATTGAGAGGATTATGTTTCATTCCTCAAATTGAGTGTTGTCTGTTTTATTTTTGTTCTTGAAGTTTTACTTAGAGTTTATTCATGTCAGGTTGAATTTTTTTGTAATGTATCTGAACAAGTACAGAAAAATGCATTTATATATATATAAATTTATATATACATACACACACACACACACACCCTATAAACACACACACATGTATATTCATACGGAATTATATAGTGATACAAGCTATGCTTAAAAAATATTTTCAGCAGGTCATGAAAGAAAAACTTTGTACATCCTCAAAATGATGCTGTTGTCTGCCTATATTTATTTTCTTAGGAAAAGGTTTCTTCATTTTTTTTGTATGAAAAAATTTCTTAAATTATTCTTGATTATTGCCTATTTTCTAACACTAAGTCATTTTTTTTTTTTTTTTTTGATAAGTATTTCAAGTCTCTCTAATTTGTAAAGAAACACTTTTGGCTTATTTTAAGCAAGAAGTCATAGTTTAAATGCTTATAAAATATCTGAGAACAAGACTTAGGTGACTTTGATTTGCATGAACCATGAGATTACCTGCCATTTACCTAAGGGTTGTATTAAAAACTTAATGGTTAATGCTACTTTCTTATCAGCTTGATCAAGTTTGACCTTCTCTGAATTTTTCCTCTCTGTACTTCACCATGTGACTCTTTAGGATCTTACATGTCCTATTTGAAAAGTAGATCCTGGAGTTGCTATAGATAGCAGAAACCAGCTTGCAACATGTGTTTAGGTATCTGGGATTGGTTGTGTCGCCCTCCTTCCTTTTTTTTCCCCTTAAAGTAATCCTACCTCTTGATCATGTCAGTTGGTTAAAGTCTCCTTAGAGTAGTTTGTCACTGAAGAGTGGTCATTTCTTCACAGTGAGTCACAAAATGAGTTGGTTTGATGGGGCTTCCTGACTCAGCCTCACTGACTCAACCTGTTTTCCTTAAGCTTCCGTCAGTATAGACATGCCAGGATTGAATGGCATCTTTGCTATCTTCCTTTTGTGGATAATTCCTAAATCTGCATCCTCATTGCTCATCTTCTCAATCCTTGGCTTGTTTCTCTAATTCCTGCTAGATAGGTGTGCATTTAGATCCTGACAAAAAATTAAAACTTTAGGGTGGCAAGAGTAGCTCTGCATCTTAAGCATTTAGCAGACTACTTTATAATAGTGAGTAGAATCCTATAAATGTTTTTTTTTTTTTTTAATTTAAAGAAGTTATTTTATTTTATTTTAAGAAGGTACCAAGGATCTAACATGGGACCTCTTATGTGGGAGGCAGGTGCTCGATCACTGTGCTACATCTGCTCCCTCCAGTAAATGTTTTTGTTGATGATCTGCCCTGATTATTACATGGGCAATTTTAATATTTTTCATATTGTTTCTGTTTCCAGTATTTCTTCCTCTAATCCATTTTGCTTGCCAGAGTCAGTTTGATTTTATAAAATATAGCTTTGCTCATGAGCCCTTTTGCCTACTCGGTAATAACTCAACTCAAGGCATCTGTGAGCTGGTGCCTTATACAGATCCTCTGCCTTGGCTACCATATTGGTCTATTTCTCATTCCTGAGTCTGCCCTTCCTATTCCTTCTTACCCATCTCTGCTGGTGCCACTCTTTCCATTTTCTTCTTGCTTCAATGATGTGCATTCTTCAAAACCCAGTTCAGAGCATGTGTCCTCCATTAAGCCTTTCTTATCTGTCTTTTCCTGTAGTGATCTCCTGGCATTTGTTTTCTTCCAGTGTTATTTTTTATATTCCCAACACGAATTGTCTTCCCTAATAGATTATAAATTCCTTTAGGACCAGGATCAAGCTCTCTACTTCCACATTCACCACTGTTCCTGGTGGTACATTTCTCTTAGTAGGTAGCCAGTGAGTGTTTACTTACTGCTTAAACCACTAAGATCTACCTAGGGAAAGAGAGGCAAGTATGGAGCTTGCATGTCTGCACTCCCCCATCTTGAGCCCATGGCAGAAATTTCTAATCCATTCCCTTAAGACCCAGAATGCTTTTTCAGTGCAGTACTCTTGCGAGGCCCTGCCATTTGTTTGGGATTGTTACTAGAAATGAAACTACCCTTGACCTAGAGCCAACTTTTCCTAAGGAAAAATAATTGAATCGTATTTAAAATCTTGTTGAATTAGTTGCACCTGTTTTTGTTTTCTTCTGCTTTGCTTTTGACTTGTAATTCCCTTTACTTTGCTTCTGGCTAAGTCTTTTCCCGTTTTCTTCCATTAATATGCTAGGTAGCACATTTGGGTCAATAATTTTGAACAAGGTTGAAGGAAAAGAAATATGGAAAATGGGCTTTATGTTTCTAGGCAACTTGGATTTGTCAAATTTTATACAATTTTTTTCAAGCACAGTTGTAGCTTACTTTTTCCTGCAATCGAATGTAGTTTTTGAGGAAACTCATTAGAGGTCTGAACTCCTGCTCTTTGGCTGATCTTTTGAGCACAAAGTATTGCAAATCTTCCCTTCTTGTCATTCTTACCCTGCTTTCCTGCACTTGTCATTTTATAATTTACTTATTTATTTTGTCTATTGCTTATTGACTGTCTCCCCAGGTGAAAATATAGAGCTCCATGAAGAGCAGGGATCTTTGGCTATTTTTGCTATGGCTGTCTTTGGCTATGTATCCTAAGACATAGAACCATGCCTGACTGGCACTCAATTAGTATTTGTTGAATTGAGAAGGGGTTTGCACACCTGGATTATATCACCTCCAATATCCTTTTTTTTGTCCAGGCTTTGGAATCTCACTTTCTTTTTTCCTTCTTGGTGCTGAAGGCCCCTACTATCTAGACCTGGTTAGTTCCTTCAAATCATACAACTACTTGCTTCCCAGGTCTGTGCCTTTGTAATAGTCACATTTTTGGCATAAGTAATTTACATTTTCTTAGCATTTTATGGTTTACAAAGGACTTTCACATACATAATCTTGTGTGAGGTGTTCTTGAGTCTGTGAAAGTGACTATATTCTTTAGGGGCTGTTTTTCACCAAAGTATGTGAGTCAGGGAAATCTTGTCCCACTGGAGGGTGCAGCCATTCTTCACTTCATGCCTGGTGCATCCTCCTTTTGGCTGTGGTGTTGCCAAATTAAGTATGAGGAGCATGCCTCTTTGACACTTTCTTCTGGCTCTCTAAGAAAAATCAATAGATTACAGGAGAGTGCCTTTATGGTAATAAGTTTCTCAAGTAAAGTGATGAAAATGGGAAAGGAAAAAAGGAAACAGATCATCACCAATAAGCATTTCTGAGATGATTCTTAATGGAAGTTACCTAGCTAGATGCTGAAGTTATACAGAGATATAAAACTCATGTTGCCCCAAAGTTAATTTGATGGTAGGACCTCCATGTGGGCCTATCCAGCAGGAGTTGAATATGCAAACCTGGAACTGGGGGATCAGCGTGAAGGATGCAGATTATATAAAAGATGAGAGCTAGTGACTTTTGGTTCTCTGATAGTAAATTGCTGTCTTTCTCTTTCTGGCCTGTCTCTGTGCTGTGCCATGTAGATGGAACCATTTTCTTCCTAAAGGCCTTCTTTTCTTGCCTCCAAGCCATGGGAGTGCTCAATAACTGTTAGGGTCTAATGATGACACAGGAATATTCCTCTGAGTAATTGGAGACCTGTAGGTGTGTCACACATTGACAGGTGCTCACAAATCTTTTTTTGTTGTTTTGAAACACTGCCAGGGGAGTTGTATGCAACTTGTTCTGACAGAGTGGTCCTAAATATTCATTCCTTTTACCCATAACTTTAAGAGAAATGTCAGCATTTAGTCTTAAGGTTGCCACTAACAATTTTGGAGAAATTTTACTATAACTTTTTCAGGATACTGATTTTCATATAGTTCACTTATTGATACATTAGTATATTAATGATATTTTTAATGATGAAGGAACATGCACACTGAGATTAGTGGAAATTCAGGGGTTAAATTCTCTTATCAATTATGCCCTTGGTAAATTAATTAGTAAGTATTTATTTTTATGTCAGGTCACTTGGCATAGTGGAAAGATAATACAATCTGGATTCAAATCTGGTTTAGATCCCTGCTCAATCTATTAATTGTGTGACCTTGGGCAATTACTTTCCTTTGATAAGCCTTCACTTCCTTATCTATAAAATACAGAAAATAATGCCCATCCCAGGGAGTTTCTGTGAGGATTAAATAAGATACCACATATAAAGTGCTTAACATGGAAGTAGTAATAAATAAATGCTAGCTGTTGTTATTTATGTACTGAGTCCTTACTAGCACTATTTCAGGGATTGTGGGGGCTTCAAAAGGTATGTGTCTGCATGGCCACAAAAGATGGTGACAAATATGTATTTGGCACACAAAAAATCAGGATGGTATGTAATGGAAGTGTTTCTTGTGCAGAAAGTAAGGACAAGGAACCAGAAAGTTAGTTGTCACTATGGTGATAGTCATCTAGAATCATGATAGAGGGTGTATTAGGATTCCTTTAGTTGCAAATTATAGAACTCTTAAACTATATGTTAGGAAGATTTATTGATTTACATGACCAATGTGTGGGAGAAATGAGGTGGATCTCAGGGACCCAAAACTGGAAACTCCTGTACATCAAGATTCTTTGTCTCTTATCTCTGCTTCTTTCTTTGCATCTTTTTCCTCCACATGGAGTCACCCTAATGATGTGGTTGACTCAAAGACCTAATCTTATCATACTTTAATCAAAGGAATCTCAGCTGAATCTAATACAATCAAAGGGTATCATGCCCAGAGGAAGAGCCCAGTTTACAAACACAATCAATATTTCTTTTTGGAATTCATCAATAATATCAAACTGCTACAGTGAGGTAGGATAAGGTAGAATCAGAGTAAAGTGGTTTGTTGTGGAGAATCGGATAGGGCATAAACCCTAAGAAATAACATCAAATTGATAAAGTCATATTGGGTCCTGGCTTTTATTCTTTAAAAATTGATTTTATATTTTAGGCTGAGTATTTGAATTGGTAACATGAAGCCTGAGATGAGTGCAGTTGAGAAGTTATACTTATTGACTGTGTTGTAATCAGGAGGCAGTTGACTATCTTGACATTACCTTAAGTCGATGCTGTCAATCATTTATCTTACTTTTCCTGTAAAAAAAATGTATTTTAGAATAACCAAATAGATGATTTGGGTAAGATCTTGTTTTTAGAATAATTCCAGCTAATAAGTACAGAAGGAATGATACAAATAAAATATTACCATTTCATTATCTCTAATGAAATAATGGATCTAGGCACTGATCATCAGTGTTTGTTAAAACCATTAGGTAAAAGGCTGATAGATCAGGCTGATAACCCCTGAACTCAATAATCATTTTGACCATTACAAAAAGAGAGAAAGAAGCAGACATGTATCTCCTAATTTGATGCAACAGGAAATGTGATTCTGAGCAAGCTTTTAGATCTAACTACCAGTTTACAGAAGTGGAAAAAGAGAGGCATGTTAAACAGTACCATGGGGGATGTAATTAGCCAAATCCTGAATGCCATGATTTTTAAAGGACAAATTACTCAGTTCAGTGAAAGCAAAACAAAAATGGAAGAGGAATTATTATTGATTAAGAGACTTAAGAAACATTTCAGTCATGTTTGGATCATTATTTGGATATATCATAAATGCAAAATTATGAGACAGTTTGGGAAATTTAAACACTGGATGTTAGATAAATTAAGGATTTTTTTTTTTTTAAAGGAATAGTAGTGGTATTATTAAAAAGAAGAGCCCTTATTTCTTAAAGATATATACTGAAGTTTTTACAGATTTATGTGATACTATATTAGTTTTCTGTGCCTGTCATTACAAATTATCCCAAACTGTGTGGCTTAAACAACAGAAATTTATTCTGCCAAAGTTCTGGAGGCCAGAACCCTGAAATCAAGGTGGTGTCAGAGCCATGCTCCCTTGGAGGCTCTGGTGGAGAATCTTTACTCTTTTGGCTTCTGGTGGCTCCAGGTGTTTCTCGGTTTGTGGCTGCATCTCTGTTCCAGCTTCACA
This sequence comes from Tolypeutes matacus, assembly GCA_026826555.1. Classification (NCBI taxonomy): domain Eukaryota; kingdom Metazoa; phylum Chordata; class Mammalia; order Cingulata; family Chlamyphoridae; genus Tolypeutes; species Tolypeutes matacus. The sequence continues at coordinate 26,195,001 of JAKSZT010054458.1, forward strand.
TCACCTGCTCTGTGTATGTCTGTGTCTAATCACACTCTGCCTCACTCTTATAAAGACACATGTGATTACATTTAGGGCCAACTCAGGATAATCCAGGAGAAGCTCCTACTCTTAAAATTCTTAATTTAATCACATATTTTGCCAAGTAAGGTAATATTTACAGGCTCCAGGGATTAGGAAGTGAATACAGTTTTGTAGAGGCCTCTTTTCAGTCTACCTTGATATGATATATGGGATTTGCTTTAAAATAATCCAGTTGGAGCAAGGAGTGGAATTGGGAGATTATGACTCACTGAATCAAGATGACTAGCCTTAAATTGTTAATTTTTGAGTTGGGTGATAGCAGTTTGTTGTACTATTCTCTCTACTTTTGTATATGTTTGAAAATTTCTAAAATAAAAAGCAAAAATGAAGCAACAAAAGGCAAACTCTCATACCAAGATTCCTAAGTAATCAATTCCTCTCAGAATCTGGAAAATACCATATTAATCCTTATAAATATGATTTTTTCTGTTTATAAAAATTAGGTATGAGAGATCTTTTATCCTGGTTAATCCTTCAAGCTCTCACCACCTTTTTTGGACATACCTTCTTTTTGCACTTCAAGAAAAGTGAAGAGTGGATGAAAATTCCTTTACTTGGAATTCAGAAATTGTGTGATGACCTGAGGCTTAGATAAACTAATAATTTTTTCTCCTCCTTATTAAAATGTTGGTAAATGCATGAATTTGCGTGGTTATATTTGAAGACTTGTGGGCAGAGTAACTTATCATGACATCTTTGTCAAGCAGATGAAATTATGAAAGGGTCAACATTTTTATTATAGGATATGTCTTTCAAGTATGTTTTGGTATGATCATAAATGTCCAAGTGAGCTGCAACTTGGCACACCCTGGCATAGCTCAGTGGTAATTAATAGTTTTCTGTAAATTACTCTTTTAGATAGTTCTACAGTGTTATAAGGCTTGAGTTTTTAATACTTAACTCCATTTAATTTTCTGTTTTTCTTTAAAAACCAAAAAATACCATGACTTTTTGTGATTTCCTCTCTTCACCCCTGTGCTAGAAAGATTCCAAGGCACACATTTAAATATAGCCATACAAGGCAAAGCACAGCATTTCTTAAAGAGTTATTGTGGCATATCAGAAGTATAATATTCTTTAAAATACTAGTATATGCCCAATTTAGGCTTAAGCCTGTGTATTATAAATGTTAATGACTGTCAAGCTATTGTTACAGGCTATTCAAGTTATTTCAAATATACTTTAGTACTTTAATGATTTTTTAAAATAAGGAAAACGGAAATTCAATGCAGAATTTCTATTTAAATAGTGTCTAGGTTATAACTTAAGTTGTCAAAGCCTTTATAAGTCAGTTTATTGACAACTTGTGGTTTTACATTCTTTCCTTAGTGATTTTAACATTGGATTTCTTTCATACCAAGTCAAAAGCAGCACAAGAGGTAGTATAATAAATTCTAGTCGCAAAATTTCAAAATTAGACCGTATTTTTAGATCACAGAATTAGAATTTCTCTGGTACATTTGTTGTTTATATATGAGACTAGTAAAGCCTAGCTCTTTTATGTTTATTTTGAGCTGTGGTACAAATCGGTCTGACATAAAATCATGTGGCCAGTTCACTTTAAAAGTATGGCTTTCTTGTGTTATTTGTGATCATGTACTCTATAAGGCTGACTACATTTTGAACTTTTTATTCCATTCCTATGACATTGTAACCCAGGCTTATAGTAAAGCTATATTTTCTGGAGAATGTGGAAAAGAGAAGGCATATAGTAGTAAGATAGAGATAAAAATAACTTTTCCTTCTGGGTAAAGTCACGGGTGAAGGAGTAGATCTAAATTCTTGTAAAACTCTTGAGCATTTTAGTTGCTTACTAAATGGTTTATTATGAAACTTGATGATGATTATTAAATATCTGGGCCATTCTATCCTTTTAGAGTTTGTAAAATCACCCAATTTATGTACACTGAAATAAAGGAGAAATGATATATGGAAATAATCAATATAGTGGTTTATATTTCACTTGATATATAGTATCATGATAACCTGTTCTGCATGTTTTAGTGTATGCTTTTGTGCAAGACAGAAAAATTTACTTAGTAAAATTCTTTAAAGTATGGGTTCTTTTATTACCCAGCTGTAGCACAATTTTTCAGGAACATACATTTTTACATAAAATGAGATATTTCTTAAGTTTTGTTTTTTTCTTGCTACTTTTTCTTCTTTATCTAAAATATGCAGAAATACCATAACTATGATGCAGAAAGCTGATTTATTGTGTAATATATTGTTTGATTCACAAAAAAAAAAAAAAAAAAAAAAAATTTACATGTATCCATTACATTTAATTGAGAAATGTATATATTTATTCATCTGTGTTTACTTTTTAGTTTTTAATTGTTTGTTTTCAATTATTAAATGTACAAAATAAAGTTAAAAAAAAAAAAAAAAAAGGAACCCTAACCTCCTCAAACTTAAGCACTTTTGTGATTCAAAGGACTTTGTCAAGAAGGTTAAAAGGCAGCCTACTCATTCAATGGGAGAAAATATATGGAAACCATATATCTGATAAGGGCTTGAGTTCCATGCTATATAAAGCCATCATACAACTCAACAATAAAAGAGCAAGCAATCCAATTAAAAAATGGGCAAAAGACTTAAATAGACATTTCTCCAAAGAGGAAATACAAATACAAATGGTGAAAAAGCACAGGAAAAAATGTTGAATATCACTAGCTATTAGGGAAATGCAAATCAAAACTACAGTGAGATATCATTTCACACCTTATAGAATGGCCATTATTAAAAAAAACAGAAATCAATAAGTGCTGGAGAGGATGTGGGGAAATAGGAACACCCCTTCACTGTTGTAAAATGGTACACCTCTGTGGATGACAGTTTGGCGGTTCCTCTGGAAGCTAAATATAGAATTTCTATTTGATCTGGCAGTCCTTCTATCAGGAATATTCCAGAAAAACTGAAAACAGTGGTGCGAACAGACATTTGCACACCAAAGTTCATAGTAGTGTTATTTTCAGTTGTCAAAAGATGGAAGCAATCCCAATGTCCATCAACCGATGAATGGATAAACAAAATATGGTATATACATACAATGAAATACTATCCTGTTGTAAGAAGAAATGAAATTGGGACACATCTGACAATGTGGATTAACCTTGAAGACATGCTGAGTGAAATAAGCCAGACACAAAAGAAATATTGTGTAGTCTCACTAATACGAACTAAATATGAAGAATAAACACAGTTAAAACCTGGAGTATAGATTACTAGGAGATAGGATGAGGGCTGAGAAGGGGCACTGATACTTAATGTATGTATGTAGAATTTTTAATTAGCTTGACTGTGAAAGTGTGGAAATGGATAGAGTTGATGGTAACATCTTATAGTGAGTATAACTAACACAGCTGCTTTAGAAATGGGATTGTGGCTGAAAGGGGTAATCTAGGGATGTAAATATCAATTGAAAGAAAGCTAGAGAATAATCTAGAGACTGAATAACATAATGAACCCAGAGGTGGATGAGGTTAATAGTACAAATACAAGAATGTTCTTCTGTGAACTAGAACAAGTGCACATCACTATTATAAGGTGGCAAGAATATGGAGATGCATGGGAAAAATATAATTAATGTAATTTATGGAATATAGTTAACAAGAATATTGTAATATTCTTGCATCAGTGTCAGAGAAGGTACTGTGTTAATAAAGGGGAGGGGGAAATGGAAAAATATACCAAATGTACACTATAAACCAGGAGTTCTTAACCAGGGGTCTGTGAGCTTGAATTGAAATTCAAAAAAACACTATTCTTGTGGGAACATGTTGGTGTGGGTGTGATATGTTTATTAAATAATACACAGTATGGTGTGGACTTAGTAAGGGGTCTGTGGTTTTTACCTGACTGGCAAAGGGCTCCGTGGAGCAAAAAAGGTTAATGCATGCTTTAGAGAATACAAAACATAAGTTAAGGAACTTATCATCTGGCTAGAAAGGTAAAACTAGCATACAGATATACATTCAATGTCAGTACAAGGCCATATGTTAGAAGTTTATGATTAACTTGTTCAACAAGCCTGTATTGTGTGCTGTGTATTATTTACTGTATGCTGGAAAGAGACATAAATTATTTTTTTATCTTTATTTTTTCATTTTTTTGTTGTAATAGTTGTGGTTTTGTAGAGAAATCATGCAGGGTGTGCAGTTTCCATATATATCTCCCTTCACACATGCATTTCCCCCTATTATTAACATTTTGCATTAGTGTGGTGCCTTTGTTACAATTGACAAACTAATATTATTATAATTACATTATTAACCATAGTCCATAATTTGCATTAGAGTTCATTGCTTGTGTTGTATAGTTCTTGTGGTCTGTCTGTTTAAATTTTTATTCTGGAAACCTATGTATAACATTAAATTTCCCATTTTAACCACACACACACACACACACACACACACACAGGCCTAACATTTGTGTGATTTTTTTTTTTGCAAATAATTAACAAATTAGGAGCTCTTAGGCAAAACAAAGCATTACCTTTGAGTAAATAAAGAATATAGAACTCTATCCAGTCCTTTAATGATTTTACATCTCTCAGAGGAATCTGAACACGGTGAAATGTATTTTCACTGATCTGTACTTACATTAGCATTAAGCCCTTTATTATTCTTTAAAATCATCCATTCTTGTGCCAGGATCTTGTTGCTATATCATGTATTTAATAGGTACAGTTTCATGTGCTTCTTACCTGATTGTTGTGCCGATGTTTCCTGTGTGGGATGTTAAGGGAAGGAGAAGTACTTTTCTGTGTGAGATAGTTTTATATTGGGACATTATTTTGCTGTGTCTCCAGGAAGTCTTAGGAATGATGGTAGTAATGTGCTTAAAGCCACCTGTGCTCACTAGATGAGTATTTTTTTTTTTTAAAGATTTTATTTATTTACTTTATCCATTTTAAACCCCCCCTTCCCCATTTGCTGTTTTTGTGTCCATTTGCTGGGCAATTCTCTGTGTGTGTTTCCTGCCATCTCTTCTCATCCTCCTCCTCCAGTCTTCACCAGGATTCGATCCTGGAGACCTCCGATGTAGGAGAGAGGTATTCTGCTGCCTGCGCCACCTCAGCTCCTGGCTTCTGGAGCTTTCGGAGCATCTCGTCTTGTCTCTCCTCTGTTACGTCATCATCCTGCTGCATGGCTCCCGGGGCCCGACAGCTCAGCGGCACAGAGCCTGGCAGCCCATGCGCCTTCTATATATATATGTATTTTTTTATTTTACCGGGAGGTCCCGGGGATCGAACCCAGGTCCCTCCATATGGCAGACGGACGCCCAACCATTTGAGCCACATCCGCCCCCCTAGATGAGTATTGAAATGCTGTAAGGTCATGAAAAGTTAATGGAGAGTTAATACCTTGTAAACATAATCCCCTACTATTTGAAATAATGACCTACTGAAGTTCAGACAACATGTATTAAGATATTCTGGTGTGAGTTGGACAATTTAAAACTGGTAAAGAAGAGGTAATAAAGGATTTTGGACTGATTATTCATTTAGCTGTGAAGGAAATAGGTTGTTTTGTATGGCAGGTTTAATAACCTTCGTTTAAGAAGGAAGCTGAGGCACAGAGAGGTTAAATAATGTGCCCCAAATTATATAGGTAATAAATGACAAATCAGAACCCAGGCCTCTCTGACAGCCGAGCTGGTGATCTTAAATACTGCAGCATCACCTTTCCTCTGGGAAGAAGGTATTATGTGGTGTAAGAAATAATGCAGACTCCTCAAATTTAGATTTAGAAGATAAATTAGTAAATTACTTGGGCTTTTATTGAGCCAATAATTCAATTTAATAGCAGTTTTTCAAGGGTCTAAAATGTGTATAGCACTATGCTAGGTGTAAGGGAGGATATCAAGATTACCTGCCTATCATCAGAGTTTATAAAACATGTATAAAAAAGAACTTTCATACAACATAGAATTCATTCATTCAGAACCTATGGTGTGCTAGACTGGGCTATACACCTAAAATCATTCATATGTTTATTAATTCATTCCTAAACTTTGGTTAACCGCTTTGTGCCATGCACTATTCTGAAGCTGGGAATATAATCCAGAACAAAGCAGATAAGATCCTCAGTCTTACTGTGTGTAGATTCTATTGGGAAGGAGACAGACAAGAGATAAACAATTAAGCAAGAAAGACTGACTCTGCAGGGAATTAACATAGGATGGTGTGTAGAGAGAGTGACTGGGTAACTATATTGCTAAGTAGTACTTGGTTCTTGCCCTGGAGGAGACAGATATATAAAAAGCTAATTATAGTGCAATGTGATATGTGCATTGATTCGATGTATGAACAAAGTGCTGTGGGTGAAGCTGACTGAGAAGGGGCTTGTGTTCCTTCCTGAGGAAACTAAGGGACAACAGTATGCAATATGTGTATTTAAGATGGCAGTTGTGGAACAGTTTGAATTTTAGGCTAAATAGGAGAGAGACTGATGAGAAGATAAGATGATTAGTCAATGGAATTACAGCTTTTGTCAAGTGTTATAGGGAGGAGAGAGAAGGAGCTGTTTACTTGTCACCAAGAGAATTAGGGAAGGCTTCCTGGTGAAGTAATATTTAAACTTGGTCTTTTAACATGCAGAGATGAAGGGGAGGGCATCCATGGTTATATTACCATAAGCAAAAATGGAAAGATCCAGTATAATTTGGGAGTGGGTAGACAAATGGGCTGGCTAGAGGATGACTGTGTGAGAGAGAAAATCATGGAGGGGTAGGCCTAAAATGTGGTGTATCGATCAGGGTTCTCCAGAGAAACAGAACCAGTTGAGTGTACGTGTCTATATATGTGTGTGTATGTGTGTGTTTATTGTATATCTATATAATTTATATCGCTATATAAAGAGATTTATTTTAAGGACTTGGCTTATGAGATTATGGGGGCTGGCAAGTCTGAAATCCTTAGGGTAGGCTGACAGGCTAGAAATTCATGGGAGTTGATGCTATAGTCTTGAGGAAAGAATTTCTTCTTCAGGAAACCTCTTAAGGCCTTTTAACTGATTGGATGTATCCCTCCCACGTTATTGAAGGTAATTTCTTTTACTTAAAGCCAACTGACTTTGTTAACCACATCTACAAAATACCTTTACAGTGACATCTAGATTAGTTTTTGATTAAATAACCAGGTACCATAAACTCTCCAAGTTGACACATAAATTTAGCCATTACAATTTGGGTTTGCAACAGATGAGCAGAAGGAAACTGCTGAGATTTTGGGGTATATTGACATAAGCATAGTCTTAGGAATGTTATTCTAACATATTTGTTGTATAACGAAAATTGAAGTGGGACGACAGCCGCGTCTGAGAGAGAAATCTGGAGTCTATTGCAGTGGCCCTTAGGTAATGGGGAATCTCATCTAGAATATTGGCCTTGGGCTATAGTAGAGATCATGTGATAGATGTGGAGATAGAAATAGAAAGGCCAGCTAGTGATTAGATGTGGGAAGTTATGGTGAGGAAAGAGAATAATGTAGCTCCAAGAATGTAATCAAGATGACTGGGAAAATAGTTTCCATTGGCAAACTAGGTAAGGCAGAAGGAAAATGGGTTTAGGAGGCCAGATGATTTAGATTAGTTGGGATTTATGGGGTTAATGGTGCTGGTGGGACCTTAAACTAAAGTGTAAGATCACTAAGTGAAATGGGATTTTAGCTCTGGGTTAGAAGTGTAACTGAGAGAAAAATAGCATCTCTGGAGTGACTGAAGGATCACAGTCCATCTATTTTGTACTCTAAAGTCTACCCTGGATAGGCCAGACCACTGGGGAGCTGGGCACCTGGGCCTCAGTGTGTTGGCCTCCAGAATATTGTGCTGATTTTTTGGTTTGCATGATACTTTTGGTCTGTATTGAGACATTAAAAGAAACAGCCCCCTCAAACTTACCACTGTTTTTTTGTTTAAAAACAAAAAGAAAAAAACTTCAAGATTTTTTATTACATCAGACAGTATTCTCTATCAGAACCTACAAGATAAATTTTTTTCTGATCTCAGTATCAAAAAATAGTTGTTCTTTCTCTGAGCAACTGGTTTATTTTTATGCTGTGGACACTGAATCTTGTAGCAGATCATGTTTCCCTCTTCATGTTGGCTGCAGCAAAGCTTAGAGCAAAATCTATAGCCCATTTCTAGCAAGAGACTAAGATTTCATAGCATATTGTGTACTAATCTCATTTTTCAATCCATTTTACTTTTCTGTCCTTATTTCCCCTTTTTCTCATTTTTCTTACTTATTTTAAGTTTATTTGAAAAATGGCATCTTAAATACTTTTTGGGCAGCGTGGATATATTAATCTTCTTCTCATTCTTAGTGATGCTATTTGATGGGGTTAAGGTTGAATTTTGTGCCTTTCACATTTCAGTAATAGCAGGTTCTATTGGTGGCTTTCCAGCAGTAAAAATCCCCAAGGTGGACATAAAATATGTTTATTGTCCATGGACTCTTTCCTGATTCTTCACGCCCTGGATCGTTAGTTTTCTAGTTCATTCTGTCCACCCTTCCTCTTCCATCTCTCCCTCCCCCTACGCTCCTTAAATGTCTACAGCACTTCTCTTCTGGCTCTTATTCTACCTTGTGGCTGCAGTTACTGGCAGACATCTTATCCTACTAGTTTAAAAGCTCTTTGAAGACAAGGATTCCACTCTTTGTATTTGTTAGTGTTGTTACAGTGCCTTGCACATATTTGGCACTCAAATAATGGCTGAATTCACTACTAGTGGCCCATTAAAAAATAGCTCATGTTGAACCCTCCATGGTGATAAGGATAAGGAAAAATAAATAAGCAGTATGCCAGTAAATGTTGAAATATGCTGAGGGTCAGAGGGGCTGTATGTTTGAAAATATGGTACGGTGAAACAGGATATTCCTAAGGATGAGAAAAGAATTTTGAATATATATGCTGTTTTCTACTTTGTGTCATGTCTAAATGTACTGGCATCTCTCAACTTTGCTCTAGTAAGGAAGATCAATTCTCCTCTCATAGAAAAGATAAGAGATTTGTTTGGAGAAGAGCAATTTAATCAGTGAAAGCAATTTTAAGATCTATGCATACAAATCGTGTATAATATTCCTACTGTGTAATGTAGATTATATCCCTTCTAAAATCTTTGTATTAAATAAATGGTTGTGAGCCATAGCAAATGATCCATTTACTCAACTGTTTTTCTATATGATTATATTCCAGTACAGCTAAAGAATGTGGACAGACCCATGGAGTGAATTGTAATGGTATGTGACACACAGAACCCTTTAATAGCAAAATCCATGGAAATGAAAATGAACCTAGTTAACTGAAGGAAAGATCATCAACTCTAGATACACGGTTGGTAACGCTTTTATAATGAAATTCACAAAATCTATGTTTAGTTGTGTTGAGAAGAGAAGTCTTTGTTTATTCTTTTAATTTAAAAATGTTATATTTTATCAGTTATCATATGTTGTAAGTTAACAATATGCATTGTGAGTCTAATGCTAAATATCAGATGCTTAGAAAAGTACTAACCAGAGAAATAATGTAATTCTTTTCATTGTATTTCTCACTCCTCTTCCCTTCCTGAAAACCAAAGCATAAGATTTGTTTGGGAAAAAAAAAAAAAAAAAAAAAAAAAGCCTGCCTTACCATAATTTCACTATTTTAAAACTTTGCTTTAGGGTCTTGAAAGAGCTTCTTTGAAGTAGTATATACCGAAACTATACTGTTTAAAGCGCTTTACTAAATCAATGAAACACCAATTTATTAATCTTAATACTGATTATATTATATAGTTTTAAATTTTCTTTACTTGTAGAACATTGTTTTCTTCAAATGAAGCTTAAATAATTTCATTTACAATATACAACTTTGTTCTAATTCTCTTAGACCTATATGAAAAGCCTAGAACTTAGTTTCCTCATTAATGATAAAGATTATACTCTATAAAGCAAGGCATAAATAATTAGAGGAGGTGGTGTGGTATCAAAGTACCAACTCTGGAGTCTGACTGCCAATGTAGGGTTGTTGTGAGGGTTAAATGAGTTTATTATTCATGGCAAGGATTTAGAATAGTGCTAGGCACAAAGTAAGTGTTATATAAATATTTGCTGTTTTTTATTATTGCTAGTATAGATAGCTTAAGCCATTTATGTAATGTAATTTTAAAAAATAATTTTTATTGCCTCACTCCTAAAAGAATTTGTGGCTTCCCAGAAACCACTGAAGTGGCTTCTGATGTTAGTAGAAGTTACTAAAAAGCTAGAGAATTTTGGAACTCTGCTTCTGCCTAGTGCTTTTTTACTTGAAGGTGAGGTTACTAGAATTCTGTAGGCCTCCATTTCCTCATCTGTAAGATGACAGTGTCTTTCTAAAGTGATGGAGTCTCTGATATCTCTTTAAGCAATATTAGTTCTGTGATTCTTTGATCTTGCTGCCTTTTTAACCAAGAAATTTGATGTTATTTGTGTCAAAGTGCTTGATCTGGAATGGTAGAATTTTAGAAGTAGATGGAATATAGTCAAACACTCCACTCTCTGGAGAATTCATCCCTTCCCTCAGCTTCATTTAATGTTTTTTTTTTTGTGTGTGTGTGAATTAGTACCAATATTTATTTTTTAAATCTTATATCATTTTTTCCAAAGCAAATTTTTTGTATTTTAAAAATTTTATTAGAGAAGTGTAGGTTTACAGAAAAACCGTGCAAAAAATACAGAGAGAGTCCTGATATACCCTCTCTTACTCTGTTTTCTGTGCTTTAGTGTGATACCTTTGTTACAATTGATGAAGCAATCTTATCATTATACTATATATTTAATTACAGTATACATATAATTATATGTTAGAATTCACTATGTTGTTCAGTCCTATGGTTTATTGTTTTTAAATTTTTATTCTAGTAAGAGATATTCAACCTAAAATTTCCCTTTTAAACCACATTCAAATATATGATTCAGTGGTGTTAATTACATTTACAGTGTTGTGCCACCCTCATCACCATCTATTACAAAACTATCCCATCATCCTAAACAGAAACTGTATATCCTTTAAGCATTAGCTCTTCATTCCCCGCTCCCACTCTGGCCCTCTGGTAACCTGTAATCTAGTTTCAGATTCTGTGAATTTGCTTTTATTTTAATTATTTCATATCAATGAGATCATACAATATTTGTCCTTTTGTGCCTGGCTTATCTCACTCAATGTGATGTCTTCAAGGTTTGTCCATATTATTGAATGTGTCAGAATTTCACTTCTTTTTACAGCAGTATAATATTCTTTTGTTTGTATATACCACATTTTGTTTATCTAGTCATCTGTTGATGGACACTTAAGTTGCTCCCATCTTTTGGCAATTGTGAATAATGCCATTATGAACATTTCTGTTTGAGTCCTTGCTTTCAGTTCTTTTGGGTATATACCTAAAAGTGGGATTTCTGGGTCCTATGGTAATTTGTTCTTAACTTTCTGAGGAACCACTCATCTGTTTTCCACAGCAGCTGAACCATTTTACATTCCCAAGAAGAGTGAATGAATATTTTCACCTTGCCATATCCTCTGCAAAACTTATTTTCTATTGTTTTTCCACATACATAGGTATTTTTATTAAAGAAGTTGGAGGTTTCCAGAAAAATCATGCATAAACTACAGAGTTCCCATACACTGCCTTATTATTAACACCTTGCATTAGTGTAGTACATTTGTTACAATTCATGAAAGAACATTTGTATAATTGTACTATCAACTGCATTCCATCATTTACAATATGGGTCACTGTTTGTGTTGTTCAGTCTTACAGTTTTTGTTTCAAATTTTTATCCTACTAACAACCATGTAACTTTAAATTTTTCCTTTTTCCCTCATTCAAATATAAATTCAGTGTTGTTAATTACATTCACAATGTTGTATTACCATCACCACCAGCCATTATTAAAACTTTTCCATTGGCCTAAATAGAAACTCTGTGCAATTTAAGCATTAACTTCCTATTCCTTACTCCCACCCCATTCCCTGGTACTTATATTCTAGTTTCTGACTCTATGAATTTGCTTATTCTAATTATTTCGTATCAGGGACATGATACGATATTTGTCCTTTTGGGTCTGACTTATTTCACTCAACATGATGTCTTCAAGATTCCTCCATGTTGTTGCATGTATGAATGCTTTTTACAGCTAAGTAACATTCCACTGTATGTATAGACCACATTTTATTTATCTGTTCTTCAGTTGATGGACCCTTGAGTTGCTTTCATCTTTTGGCAATTGTGAATAGTGCTTTTGGTGTGTGAATATCTGTTTGAGTCCCTGTGTTCAGTTCTTTTGGGTATATACCTGGAATTGGGATTGTCAGGTCATTTGGTCATTCTTTACTTAACTTTCTGAGGAACTGCCAAACTGTCTTCCAAAGTGGCTGTGTCATTTTATATTCCCACCAACAATGTGTACTAGGTTACCTGTTTCTTCACATCCTCTCCAACACTTGTAATTTTCTATTTTCTTTCTTTCTTTGTTTTTTTTTTTTTTAATAGTAGCCATTCTAATGAGTGTGAAATGGTATCTCCTTATGGCTTTGCTTTGCATTTCTCTAATAGCTAGTGATGTTAAGCATTTTTTCATGTGCTTTTTGGCCATTTGTATATCTTTGGAGAAATGTCTATTCAAGCCTTTTTAAAATTGGTTTGTCTTTTTAATGTTGAATTGTAGGATTTCTTTATGTATTCTGGATATTTTAAACCCTTATCAGATATGTGGTGTGGTGGTTTGGAGCTGTATGTACCCCAGAAAAACAAGTTCTTAAACATAATCTGTATCTGTGAGTGTGAACCAATTGTAAGAGGACCTTTTGATGAGGTCACTTTAGTTAATATGTGACCCAACCCAATCAGGATGGGTTTTTAACTATTACCGGCATCTTTTATAAGGATGATGAAATTCAGAGAGAGAAAAAGCCACAGGGAGCCAACAGAATCTGATATTCAACAGAACACAGAAGAGAATGGAGAGGCAAGGAGAGGCTGTCATGTGCATTGTCAAGTAACAGAGAAGCCAAGGATCAAGGATTGCCAGCAGGCAGCCCCAGAACACCCGTTTTTTGGAAGAAAGCATTGCTTTGATGACTTCTTGATTTGGAATTTTTTTTTAAGCCTCAAAACCATGAGCTAAAAGTTCCTATTGTCTACATCAACCCATTGCATGTTATTTGCTTGAGCAGTTCGGGAAACTAAAACATGTGGTTACCAAATATTTCCATCCATTGAGTAGGTTGTCTTACTTTCATGGTAAAGTCCTGTGATATATAAAAGTTTTTAATTTTGAGGAGGTCCTCTTTATCCATTTTTCTTTTGTTGCTTGTGCTTTTGGGTGTAAAGTCTAAGAAACCATTGCCCAACACAAAGTCCTGAAGATGCTTCCATATGTTTTTTTCCAAGAGTTTTATAGTTCTGATTCTTATATTTAGGTCTTTGATCCATTTTGAGTTGATTTTTGTATATGGTGTGAGGTAGGGGTCCATCTTCATCCTTTGCATATGGCCATCCAGTTTTCTCAGCATTGTTGAAGAGACTGTTCTCTTCCAGTTGAGTAGAATTGGCACCCTTGTGAAAAGTCACTTGATTTTCTACTCTATGGAGATGTGAGAGACTATTTCTGAACTCTCAATTCAATTCCATTGGTCTGTATCTGTCCTTGTGCCAATACCATGCTATTTTGATTACTGAAGTTTTGTTGTAAGGTTTAAAATCAGGAAGTGTGAGTCCTCCAACTACTTTCTTTCTTTTTTTTCAAGATGGTTTTGGCTAATTGGGGCCCCTTACCATTCCATATAAATTTAATGATTGGCTTTTTCATTTCTGAAGGCTGTTGAAATTTGGATGGGATGTTATTGAAACTGTAGGTTGCTTTGGATAGAACTGGCATGTTATGTAGAATATTCAGTGTTCTAATCCATGAACATGGAGTATACTTCCATTTATTTAGGTCTTTGATTTCTTTTATAGTGTTTTATAGCATTCCATGTATAAGTCCTTTACATCTTTGGTTAAATTATTCCTAGATAGTTGATTATTTTAGTTGCTATTTTAAGTGTGATTTTGTTCTTGATTTTTCTTCTTCAGAGTGTTTGTTCTATGTGAAATACTATTGATATTTGTGTGTTTGATTTTGTACCCCACCCACCACTTTGCCAAATTTATTTGTTATCTCTAGTAGCTTTGTTGTAGATTTTACAGGATTTTCTACATGTAGAATCCTGTCATCTGCGAATAGGGACAGTTTTACTTCTTCTTTTCCAGTTTGGATGTCTTTTATTTCTTTTTCTTGTTTGATTGCTCTGGGTAGAACTTTCAGATAAGTGTTGAGTAACAGTGGTGACAGTGGGCATCCTTGTCCTGTTCCTGATATTAGGGGAAAAGCTTTCAATCTTTCACAATTAAATGTGATATTTACTGTTAGTTTTTCATAAATGTCTTTTTTCATGTTGAGAAAGTTCCCTTCTATTCCTACTTTTCTGAGTGTTTTTATATGAAAAGATGTTGGGATTTATCATATGTCTTTTTTGTATCAATTGAGATTATCATGTGGTTTTTTAATTCCTTCTATTAATGTGGTATATTAAAGTGGTTGATTTTCTTAAGTTGATCTACCGTATATTCAAATCCCACTTGTTCATGAAATATAATTCTTTTAATGTGCTGTTGGATTCTATTTGTCAGTATTTTGTTGAGAATTTTTGCATCTATGTTCATAATTTTCTTTTTTGTGATATCTTTATCTGGTTTTGTTATTAGGGTGATGTTGACCTCATAGATTGAGTTAGGAAGTGTTCCCTCCTCTTTGATTTTTTTTGAACGAGTTTTAGCAAGATTGGTATTAATTCTTTTTGGAATGTTTAGTAAAATTCCCCTGGGTAGCCATCTGGTCCTGGGCTTTTCTTAGATGGTAAGTTTTAAATTATTGATTGAATCTGTTTACTGTCAATATCTTCTATTTCATTCTGAGTCAGTGTGTTTCTAGGAATTTGTCCATTTCATCCAGGCTATTTAATTTATTGTGTCCATTTGTTCATGGTATCCTTTTATAATCTTTCTTATTTCTGTGAGGTGGGTACAGCTCCCTCTTTGATTTCTGCTTTTAGTTATTTGCATCATCTCTTTCTGTTAGTCTAACTAAAGATTTGTTTATTTTTTCCCCAATCTTTTCAAAGAACCAACTTTTGGGTTTGTCAATTCTCTCTGTTGTTTCTCTAGTCTCTGTTATCTGCACTCTAGTCTTGGTTATTTCCTTCCTTCTGCTTGCTTTGGGTTTAATTTACTCTTCTTTTTCTAGTTCCTCCAATTGTGAGATTATGTCTTTTGTGTGAGATCTTCTTTTTCAGTGAAGCATTTAAAGGTGTAAGTTTCCCTTTGAGCACTACTTTTGCTGAATCCTGTAAGTTTTGTTATCCTATTTTTTTTCATTCAACTCAAGATATTCTCCTTGTGATTTCTTCTTTGACCCATTGGCTTTTTGGAGTGTATATTGTTTAATTTCCACATATTTGTGAAGTTTTAAATTTCTTCCTCTGTTATAGGTTTCTAGCTTCAGTCCATTGTGGTTGGAGAAAGATTCATTGCATTTTTATATTTACTGAGTCTTGCTTTCTGGCCTAACATATAGTCTGTCCTTAAGAATGACCCTTGTGCGCTAGAGAAAAATGTGTATTCTGCTGCTATTTGGTGGGTGAAGTGTTTTATATATGTCTGTTAGGTCTAGTTGGTTAATAGATTATTCAATTCTTCTATTTCCTTATTGAATTTCTGTCTAGATGTTGTATCAATTATTTGAAAGTGGTGTATTGAATTCTCCTACTATTAATGTAGTACACTCTGTTTCTTCCTTCAAATCTGTCAATAATTGCTTCATATATTTTTGACTGTTAGGTGCATATATATTTATAATTGTTATACCTTCTTGTTGAATTGATCCCTTTATCAGTATAAAGTGACTTTTGTTCCTTGTAACAGTTTTTAACTTAAAGTCTATTTTATCTTTTATTAGTATAGCTACTCCAGCTCTCTTGTGGGTACTATTTGCATGGTATATATTTTTTCGTCCTTTATTTCAAACTACTTATGTATTTAAATTTAAGGTGTATCTCTTGTAAACAGCATATAGTTGGGTCATGCTCTTTTATCCATTCTGCCAGTCTCTGCCTTTTGATTGTAGAGTTTAAACAGTTTACATTTAAAGTGTCTGGTGATAATGCAGAAATTTCTTCTGCCGTTTTTCTATTTGGTTTTTGAATGTCTTATGCATTTTTTGTCCCTTCCATTAGTGCCTACTTTCATATTTATTTGATTTTTTTTTGTAGTGTGCCGAGTCCTTTTTCATTTCCTTCTGCGTGTAATTTTTTAAGATTTATTTATTTATTTACTTTTATTCATTTTTAGTCCCCACCCCCCCCCACCCGTTTTTGCTGTTCTTGTGTCCATTAGTTGGGAAATTCTCTGTGTCTGTTTCCTGTCCTCTCTTCTCATCCTTCTCCTCCTGTCTTCACCAGGATTCGATCCTGGGAACCTCCGATATGGGAGAGAGGCATCCTACTGCCTGTGCCACCTTAGTTCCTGTTTTTTTGGCATGTCTCGTCTTGGCTCTCCCTTGTGTTACTCTCCTGTTATGTCATCATTTTGCTGCATGGCTTGGCGGGGCCTGATGGCGCACCACTTGTGAGGCCTGACGGCGTACCCACGTGCAGGGCCTGGGGAGCTCACCTGCTCACAGGACCTGGTAGTGTACCCGCGCGCGGGACCTGGTGGTGCATCTGCTTGCGGGGCCTGACGGTGCACCCGCACATGAGGCCTGGCAGCACACCCACTTGCAGGGCCTGGTGGCCTGCACACCTTCTATATTTTTCTTTATTTTTACTGGGAGGTCCTGGGGATCGAACCCGGGTCCCTCCATATAGGAGACGGACTCCCAACCATTTGAGCCACATCTGCCTCCTGGTATTTTTTTTTTTTTTTAAGATTTTATTTATTTATTTATTTATTTCTCTTCATCCCCTTGTTGTTTTTCACTTGCTGTGTCTTTTCATCTTCCTTGTTTCTTTAGGAGGAACTGGGAGCTAAACTTAGGACCTCTGATGTGGGAGGCAACCACCTTCGCTCCCTGCTTTGTTGTGTTTCTCATTATGTTTTTTTCTTCTTGCGTCTCTTGTTGTGTCAGCTTGCCATGCCTGCCTGTTGCACCAGCTCGCTGTCTTCTTTAGGAGGCACTGGGAACTGAACTAGAGACCTCCCATGCGGTAGGCAGGAGCCCAGTCGCCTGAGTCATATCTGCTTCCCTTTTGCATGTATTTTTATATGTTTTCTTTGTGGTTACCATGGGGCTTAATTTTAGCATTCTAAGTCTATAATAATCACATTTGATTTGATACTAATTTAACTTCAATACCATACACAAACACTATTTCTATGCCCCTCTACCCTCTCCTTTTTGTTTTACTTGTTACAAATTATATCTTTATACATCATATTTTCAAAACCATAGATTTATCCTTTCCTTTTATGCATTTGTATTTTAGGAACTGTAAGAAGTAAGAGTGGTGTTCCATACCAAAAAAATAACAACACAATAGTATTGGAATTTATAGTTACTGTATGGGTACCTTTATCAGAGGTCTTTATTTTCTTATGCTGCTTTGATCCATTGTCCAGTGTCCTTTTCTTTCAGTTTGAAGTATTCCCTTTAACATTGCTTATTGTGTAAGTCCCTCATTTTTTTGTTTATCTGGAATATCTTAATCTCTTATTTTTAAAAACCGGCCTCCCTAGATATGTATATATGCTTTTTTAAAAAAGTTATTTTACTATTCTATGTAATTAGAAAGTCTGGTAAAGATAAGACTTGTTGGCTGCTAATCGCAGGAACATACATACTTCATCACCTAATCTTGGTGGCCATTCTCTCCTTGCTCAGTTCTAGTGTTCATTTCTCAAAGTCTTAGACATTGGCTTAAGAGGCTCACGCTGTTTTTTGATGCTGGTTATCCAAGTAGAAGATGCATGAAAATTACCTTCCTTATATGCAAAAGTTTCCTTCCATTTCTCGAGCTTCAAAGAATATATTTTCTTGTCAGTGCAGATTAATCTTGACAGTAGCATTCTATGCCTTTTCTAAGTAAATCAGCTTTATTCAGTTTATCGAAGGAGAAATTTTGCATGGCTTTCTAATTTTTCAGGCTGATTGAAGAACTCAGTGAGAATACAAAAGACATTAATTTGCTCCTTTTCTTTCCAAATCTTGAACCATTTGTTCTCTGTTCCATACTGTAAGGCAAGTTAACATTCTCTCTCTTTAATAATTGTTTCCCAATTTCAAGTTTTCATTGAATGTTTCATTGAATGCACTACATATTTATTTTTGCATTTTGACATTTTAATTACTAGGAGTGTTTGATCAGATATAATCTTAATAATGTTCAACAATACCACACAGCTCCCATTAGTGCAGAATGCTGACAGAACGACAGGTGGTGGGTGCCATTATTGTGTGCTACACAGCAGATTGGTGAAGGGAAAGTCAGGGTGTTCCCATGGTGGAGCAAGCATAATGTGGTATTTCTTTGTTACTATGTAGTTCCAGATAATTGATACCTGCTCTTTTAATCACAGTTTATTGGCTGCAAGGAACAGAAGCCCACTCAAGTTAACTTAAATAAAAGGATTTAACAATCATTGGCAGCAGAGACTATCAGGGACTAGAGGCTAGGAAGTCAAGAATCATGGTCACATGGCCTCTTCCTGTCTCTGCCTTTCTCTGCTTCTCTATTTCTTCCTGTCTCACATCAGCGAACATGTTATACCTGCTTGTATCCACATGACCTTTTGATTTTAGGCCCAGATTAGAGCCCTATATTTTTTATAAATTAAATACTCAAAAGAAACAATTTAATTGGCTTCATTTAGTCTGTGATTCTCCCTGAATCAGAGAGCTAACCTGGGTTCAATTATTTGCTGGGGTTATGGTGGGGGAAGACTTAAGAAAACTGGGCAGCAGTTAGTTGGATGCTGCACCTCCTTCATTGATACTTTGTAATCTATTCTTTGATATTCTCTATTCTTTGGTCTTTTTGTTACACATTCTAAAGATTTCCTCACCATTACTTTACAGAACTTTTTTTTTTTTTTGGCAATTGTATTTTCAAAAATATTAAAAAAGTTCTTTATTGTTTTCAAATCATTTCATTTTAATTGTGTCCTGGACTTGTTCAATTGTGTAGCATCTTCTTGAATCTCTGAATTGTAAAGCACTCTTCTATTTCTTTAATTAGTTCTATTTCCTCTCAGGGTCAGTTTTTTTTTTCCTTCTGTGTTAGTGGTTTTCCTTATAGGTCTGGCAGCCTATTCATAATTAAGAATGAAGGACTGTGGAGGGTTTCTTGTATTATTTTAAAAACATGTCTAAGCACGTTTTTTTCCTGCTGTACCTCTACCTGGAGTGGGAGTTCTAAATGGACTCTGTGTGTGTGTGTGTGTGTGTGTGTGTAGTGGTGGGTGAGTGGGTGGAAGGGGATTTGGAGTATCTGCTGGCTAACTTTGTTTCACCTGAAAAGTGTCTTAATGAGGAAGAACTTATTCTGAGGTACCAAAATTCACATCAGAAGCTTTCACTAGCTATCTCTCACTTCCCTGCTGCCACAATTGGTTCAGTTTCTTTTGAAATGGACCCTCTCATCTCAGATGATTTGTCTGTCTCTTACCCTTTGCCAAAGCTGGGGAGTGCTGACTGCCATCACTTTACCACCCTCAATCCCCCATGATACCTGTTGACTCTGACCCTGAGCCTTCCTGGGATTCTTTTGAGTAGATTGCCTCCTTGGTGGCGTTTCGGTAACACCCTTTTGTTTTATCTGTCAGCATGTTCCCATTCCTTGTTCTGTTTTCCAGAAATCTGATGAAATCTCTAGACCAACTGTTTTCAACCTTATGGAATTATTTATTTTTTATTTGACACTTTCACTTCATTAGAAATTCAGGGATTCAGGAGGGACAACCAGGTAGTCCAGGATCTTGAAATTGAAGCCTCATGAGGTGTTTTTTTTTTTTTTTTTGGAGGTACTAGGGATTGAACCCAGGACCTCATGCATGCGAAACATGCGCTCAACCACTGAGCTACACCCGCTCCACTAGCATTTGATTTTTTACTTTTGTTTTATTTTACTTTTTCAAAATGAGAGATATATATGCAGAGAGTCTATATAATGTGTATATATAATTTAAAGAAAATAAAATGAACAGTTACCTACTATGTAGCTTAAGAAATGGAATATTATGTTATTACCTTAAAAGCCCCTTAGTAGCCTTACTTGATTGTGTCCCCTTCATTGCCCCTACTTCCTGTCATAACCATTATCCTTAAGTTTTTAGTCATTTCCTTGCTTTTTTAAACACATGGAACAGAGTTGTAGGAAGATGGCTTCGGACTAATAGGCAGAGCTGAATGCTCTCACAAAAACAAGGGTAAACTAAAGGATAAGAAGATACGCAATAGAACTGTATGATAACAGAGAACAGAAGGACAAAATGGATGAAGTAAGTAATGACTTTACAGTAATAACACTGAATGTTAATGGATTGAACTTCCCAATCCAAAGACATAGACCGATAGAATGGATAAAAAAATATGAGCCGTCTATATATTGTCTACACGAGACCCACCTCAGACCTAAGGACCCAACCAGGTTAAAAGTGAAAGGTTGACAAAAGATATTCCATACAAATAGTAACCAAAACGAGCTGGAGTAGACCAGATAAATGTAAAATAACTATGTTATATTATATGAACAGTAATTACTCAATGTAGTTAGCAAATTGTTCCTGCGATCAATATTCTCTAAGTTTCTTCATACAAAATAAACACTTGCTTTTAATTGAGGAGGATGGAAAAAGAGATATTTTTGGGTACTTCATTTTTCTTTAACCCTTTCTTATGCATACTCGTTAATTAAAATAATCCATCGGGATCAATAATGATTCAGCGTGACTTCTGTTAAAAAAGATTTTGAGTTTTTCTGCCTCATGAAATGATGAGTTGGCATATTGTTATCTGCTGTACTTCATTCCAAATAGATGTGAAGAATTCCCTATTAGGAATTTGATTATCCAGAAAGAATTATGACCTAAATGGAAATAAATAACCAAACCAGTAATTTATTTCATTCTTAGAGATTATGTCCAGTAGTTGGAGCTGTACTATAAAAATTGGAATTATGTTATAATTAATTTCTATTATATTTGTATTATTTACATTTACAATGTTTGTTGCTATACTATTTCTTATAATCGATTATATTAAATCTCTGGTACTCTTTTTAAAATTTGTAATTTCTTTCAGTCTATTTTTCTATTTACTTTACAATTTTACCATAAAGGTCTTTTTAACAGCTAAAAAAAAGCAATTGATTATACACTTTGGGTGGATCATATGATATGTGAATATACCTGAATAAAACTGCTTAATAAACAAATAAATAATTGTGCAAGAATAGCCAGAAATAGCAGCTGTGTACCACGGGGAAAACAGAGAGATTGAGAAGGGAGGAATTTCCTTGTTTCTTTGTCTGTTTTTTGTTTATTATTATTATTATTATTGAAATAATGACAATGCTTTATTAATGATTGAAGTGATGAAATCACAGCTATGATTATGCCAAATACCATTGATTGTATACTTTGGTTAAATTGTATGCTTTATTAATATGTATCAATAAAATTGATCTGTTTAAAAAAAATAGGGTGGGTTGGGGGAAAAAATACACCAAATGTAAGATGTGGACTATAGTTGGTAGTAATATATTGATGATGCTCTTACATAGTTTTAAGAATTTAGGGAAGCGGCTGTGGCTCAATCAGTAGGGCTCCCGTTTACCATATGGGAGGCCCTGGGTTTGATTCCTGGGGCCTCCTGGTGAAGGCAAGCCCGCCCGCACGGTGTGATTAGCTGACCCAGCGAGCACAGGCAGCAAGGGGGGGATAAATGAATAAATAAATAAAATCTTTAAAAAAAAAAAAAAAAAAAAATTTATCACAACAATGCAAGGTGTTGGTGGAGGGGTGATGTATGAGACCCCTGTATGATGTTATGCATGTTTATTTTGTAAGTTTACAACTTTTATTATACACTTATTTTTTATGTGTGTTCATGTAAGAATGAGATACTTCAATAAAAATATTGAAAAACAAAACATGGTTATACTTTGTGTATTTATCTCTAAATAATATGTTGTTTAATTTTAGATATTTTTTCTTTATATAAAGGGTATCACATAACATGTACTCTTCTGTACTTTGCT
Source organism: Tolypeutes matacus (assembly GCA_026826555.1). Taxonomy (NCBI): domain Eukaryota; kingdom Metazoa; phylum Chordata; class Mammalia; order Cingulata; family Chlamyphoridae; genus Tolypeutes; species Tolypeutes matacus. The sequence goes on from JAKSZT010054458.1 coordinate 26,217,400, forward strand.
GTTTTACTTGATGTTATTTTTTTGAGATTCACCCATGTTTATTCATGAAGCTATATTTTATTTATTTGTACTGCTATGTAGCATTCCATTGTAAGACTATACCAATATTTAATTATCTACTCTACTGCTGATGGACATTTGTGCTGTTGTACAGTTTTTTGCAATCAAGAAAAAGGCTGGTATGCATATATATATATAGCACGTGTGCTAGAGTTTCTCTCGGGTGTAAAACTTGGAGTGGAATTGCTGAGTCATGGGATATTAATAAATTGGGTGATGACAACTGTTTGCCAAAGTAGTTACAGCAGGGTACAGTACACCAGTGTATGAAATTGTCTGTGCTTCCAACACCACTTACAGCACTATGGCCTGTTTGGTGGGTGAAATTGTACCTTATTGTTTGTCTTTACACATAATTATAGATGTGTATTCAATATCTATAGTTTATATGTAGTAAAATTTACCTTATTGTGGCTTTAATTTTCATATGTATGATTTTTAATGAGCATAAGCACCTTTTCAAATGTTTATTAACCTTTCATGTTTTCTATGAAATTTCTACTCATGTCCTTTGTCCATGTTTTTCCAGTTAGCTTTTCTCTTGTTGACTAGTAGGTGTTCCTTATATATTCTGAATATATAAGAATAGGATATACAGATTAGGATTGCTTTCTTTATGCTGTCTTTTGATTAACAGAAGTTTTTTTTTCTTATTTTTTATTATGGAAAATTTCGAACATATGTAAACAAAAGAGAATACTATAATGAACTCTTAATTGTCCATCACTTATTTTCAACAATGATCAGTTTTCTTTGGTTCTTGTTTCATTTAACAAGGGGTCCCAAATGCTGTCTTATTGGTCTTTTGATCTTCATTACTTTAATTGTGAATGAGGCTAGGTATCTTTTCATATATTTTTTGGCTATTTGTATTTCTTTTTCTGTTTGTATCCTTTTTGTCTGTTTTTTCCCCTTTGGCTTTTTTTTCTTATGATTTAAAATTTTTAAAAATTTTATTTATTTTTAGTAAACTTTTTTATTAATAATTTTTAAAGAGAAGTTGTAGGTTTACAGAAATATTATTTTGATAAGGTACAGAATCTTTGCCTTCTAGCCAGATTACTCAGATGGTTAAGAAAAACCCTTTACAACCCCTTAGTAATGTTAGCGGAACGCTCTGGGTTCTGGGCTTCTAGGTTCTTGGCTATGTCGCATAAAGGAATTTAAGGACACGCCATAGAGTAGGTAAGGGAGTAAAGAGTTTATTAAGAAACAAGAAAAGGAAAAAGTACACAACTCCAGACATGGGTGTGGACGTGCTGCAGGGTAAGATGTGCCCTTACTGATTTTTAAGTGCTCTTTTAACGTTAAATGCTTACCTTGTAAAAAAAAAAAAATTACCTTGTGTACTGTAGGTACTTTCCCAAGGTATCTTTTAACTTTGTTTATTTAATTTTGTTTTAAAGTTTTATGTAGTCAAATGCATTGGCCTTTTCCCTTGTTTTCTGGGGTTTGGGTCATTTCTGCTTTCTTCTAATATTTTTATGATTCTTATCTTTCTTTTAAACACTTAAAACTTGAGCAGTCAGGAAGTTATATTGTGTATGGCCTTGGGGTCTTTGCTATGCTCTTCTGTCATCTTAAAATATAGTACTTCCCTCATATCTTTGCATACTAAACCATAAAAATGCAGCTAAGAGTCCAGCTTCTCTTAGTTGATCCTTTGACACACCCATGGTTGAATGGTTATTTTCAAAAACTAGCAGATGATATATTTATTCACAACTATTAATTCCAACAAAATTTATCAAATACTATTTGATGACATTTTTGTAATAAAGTACTTATTTCTTTTTTTTTTTTTTTTTAAAGATTTAATTTATTTATTCATTTATCCCCCCCTTGCTGCTTGTGCTCGCTGGGTCAGCTAACCACGCCGTGCGGGCGGGCTTGCCTTCACCAGGAGGCCCCGGGAACCGAACCCGGGGCCTCCCATATGGTAAACAGGAGCCCTACTGATTGAGCCACAGCCGCTTCCCTAAAGTACTTATTTCTGTTAGATGTATTTTTCAAATTAAACCTCAATAGTGATTCTTATATTTCTGAAAATTAGTAGATTGGGCTGGTTAGCATAGTGCTCTGAGGAGATTTTATCAAATGTAAAACTTAAAGATGTTGCCGTCTGTCAGTGCTTATTTGAAAAATACTTTGGTTTTCAAATGTTACATATTACAGCAGACAAAAATATCTGCTTGGGAAATATAGAAGCATATCAGCAGAAATGTGGACACTTTCTCCAGGCCTTAAATAAGCTTTTAGTTTTTTAAATAATTTTTTTCCTGGTTATAAAAGTGATACATATTTATACTAGAACATCTTGGATATATAGAAAGTATTTTAATAAAATAATATACACCATAATGCCATCAGCCAGAGATAAACATCATTAGATTTTGATGTGTTTCTTTCTGGCCTTTATCTTTTCATATGCGTACAGACTACCGAAACATATACATACCCATAACCATACATTGATATTTTACAAAATTAGACCTAGGCTGGATATAGTTTTAATTTTTCATTTACTCTTATGGCATAAGCATTTTTTTATGCCATTAAATATTCTACAAAGATCTGCCACTTAGCTGTGCTGCCTCAGGCAAGTCACTCAGACTTTCTGCTACTTCTTCTTCTCATCTGTGATAGGGACTGTAATGGAGATAATATTATCTACCTTACAAGTTTATTATAAGCATTAAAGAAATTAATTCATGTTACCTGATGTGTTGTAAATGTGTGCCATATGGTAGGCAAGGGAGTAAATAAGTGTTACTCTTATTTAAAAAAAAGCAATCATGATTTATAATTGCTCCATAGTATTCCATCACATGGATGTTCAATAATATATTTAGCCACTTCCTTATTTTGGACACTTGTTACCAAATTTTCACACATTGATGTGATGAATAAACATTTTTTACATAATTGTATACATTCTATTTCCTTAGAATAATTTCCCAGAAATAGTATTACTAGGTATCACCACTTTCATGTATCATACAGAGAGCCTTTTAGTTTTGTTGGGAAGGTGGTGATAAAATATGGCTTTTTTTTTTTAAAGGGGATATATATTTTTATTTTAATAATTTATTTCTGTATCCACCAAACATACACTCCCCTTTTTATTTTTTTTTTTATTTTTTTTATTTTTATTTATTTTTTTTACTTTAAAAAAAAAATTTTTTTTATTGTGGGTAAAAATCAAAATTTTCACAATACATACCAACATTTGCAAAATGATATATAAATATATATGCATATATGTGTATTTGCTTACAAAAATGTTATTTATATATATATATAAATATATTTTAAGAGGTGCTTAGATTACCCAAAATATTACATGGAACCCACTGGGATTCCCATGTTGCCCACCTCCCACACCTCCCACCACATCCCACACAAACATCTCCGACAGTGTGGCCCACCACCCTCAATGGACTTACACATCCTGGGGCCTTGCCACCAACCATAGACCACAGTTCATACCATAGACCACACTCTCTTCCACACAGTTCTGAGTGGTGTGTGCTGATTTAAAATGGCCTGCATCTGTTGCCACAACAGTACTCAGGACAACCTCCAAATCCCAAAGAATCCCCTGTATTTCAACTGCTCGTCCCCTCCCTGCCCCAAAAGTGTCAAGTGGCCACTGGCTCCACCTCCACCACAAGGCTGTGGGGGTTTTGGTGTGAAATAACTGGCAGCCATTTTTTTTTTTTTTTTACTTAGGATCTTGAACCATCTCTTTGGGCCAAGAACTTTGTTCTTATGGGTTACTTTGGGTCTACTTGTGTGATACAGGACCAGCTCTGTCAAAATGGAGGCATTTCCCACTACAAAGATTCTGTGTAATAGCTCTTTTGCAGAGCCTAGTAAGTTTGTTGCCCTTTCCCCCCCTGGTAAAATTTCATCATTCCTAAGTGTTTGCAGCTTTGTTTGTTTAAAAGAGTCATGTACCGAAAAATTATAGTTCAGTGGAGAAAATGGAGCAAGGTTGATGCAAATTAGGCCTTAGAAATCTCAAGCAGAGGATGTAGTAAAACACAAGAAGCCTGGGAAATGCACAGGTGTTTGTTTCCCTGAAGGGCATTTTTGAAATCATGAAAGAGTTGTATATTTGACAGTAAATGGTACATTTCAACTGCCTGAAAGATTAGTGCCAAAGAGGTTGAATTAGTAATATTTCTAAATATAACCTTTATTTTTTATCTTGGGTTGAAAATGAAGAGATTATGTGGGTTTATTTTTTCTTTCCTTGCCATCTGTGTGGATTTCTTCTCACCCCAATAGCAATTCTTTGTGGCTTACAGTGGTAAAACAAAAATTCTTTACTGTGGTTTGGGACACAGTGCCATCTGTACTCATTGGGAGGTCAAATCCCAGTCGCTGCTGCCCCCCCTATCCCCCCATTGCCATTCTAAACTTTAGTTCTTATAGATGATAATTTGACTCTGAAGCAACTCAGTTTGACAGTCACAAGTTCACAGTGTTTAAGGATCAATAGTAGCATTATAATACCTAGGAAAATTAATTTTACACATATAACTTATATTATTATTAATTTGTAATACCCAGTGGCTTAAGAATTCACATTAAATATTCTTAAAGATTTTGAAGCCAAAGGATATAATGATGTTTACTGTATGAACCATTCTTCAGTGTCACCGTAACAATAGCACCTTGTCTAATAATCCTGAAAACCCTGCCAGTGCTTCATAGGTTCTGTAAACTGAGCTAAACACCGCTGTCATTAAACGAGGCAGGTCATCATCCAGCAGGGATCAACTACTCCTGCCTCATACTGTTTGCTGATTTAATTCTCTTTGGAATAGTAAAGTTGGATCAGGAGTCTAGCAATAGCACATGCTTTTCCGAAGGATTGATAAAAGGATTAGGAGTTTATTTCATTGCTTTTTTTGGCAGGTTTGTTTTTCTTACATTGGAAGTTTAGAGCTAGCTCAGGGAGAACCACTTTCTTCCTTTGTGTTGTGGATGTTTACTGAAAACCTTCTCATCATTGGTCCCGATCTTTGTCAGTGGGGCCACATCTCAGTCTTTGCTATTACACATAATTCAGAGCTGCTACTAAAGGCAAAGAAGCAGAAGGCTGGATTTACTTTACTGTTAATTAATTGATTGATTAATTGCTTCATTGATGTTCAACAAATAGATATCAAAAGTCTGCTGCATGTTGAGGCAGCTGGGGTAAGCTCTGTAGAGGTATATAAAACAAATATAAAACACATTTCTTGTGTGAAAGTGTCTGAGGTGCAGGATAAAAGCATTGTGCACTAGATAACATGCCTAACTAGTCCCAGAAAGGACTACATGGTGTGGGACAGAGATTAAGTGCTGTGAAACTCTAAGGAGGAGAGTTGGTCATTAAATCTATCAGAAGAAGAAAAGGGAAAGCAAATGAGGAACACTAGGTTGAGCTACTTTCTGCACTTTCATTCTTTGACTTCTTAAGAGACTGGGCCTTTTAGAAAATGTAGCCTGATCCTCCAGTGGTGGTTAGGTATAATATTGTTAAAATATATTAATAAGCATTTTTTCTCTGATAATGAAAGTGTTAACTTTTGTAGAGCAGAAGATTTGGAAAACACAAAGAAACACATAAAAGAAAACTAAATGACCTATGATCTGACCACCTAGAAATAATCACTGCCAACAGTGTGGAATATGCCCCCCTTTTTTTACCCTATGTAAATGGCTTTATTATATTTACTTTGTATATTCAGGCCAGAGTATACAGATTCCATAAAGAATTAATATGAGTTGGGTATATTTAAGATCATTGTATTGGATGTTGTAATGATAATTTTGACCCTGTTTAATGTTTACTTTGTAATCATTTTGAAAATTTTTGAAAGCACTTGAAAAAGCCCATTTGTTTTCATTTTAGAGTATTTGAAAGCAAATGACCTTATTTTAAAGAAAATGCTTTTCAATGGATAGACTTTAGGGAATTGTAGGGGACAGATTTTCTAATAAATTAAAGAGAGTTATGGTTATTTTTATGATATCAATAAGCCTCTAAATAAATAAATACCTTTACAGACTTCTAGTGCTTAATTTTTTTGTTACTTTTTGTAATGTAATTTCTCAAAAAATGATGTATGTTATTAATGTATGTGTGTGTTTCTTAATTATTTGTTACATCTTTTTTTTTTTTAATCATAATGGAAAATCCGTGTGGGCTAAGTTAGAAAAGAAAAATATTAAATGTCAGAAAACTTATTTTTTCGATATGTGGGAAGCTATGGGGTGAATTTAAGACCCTGACCATTAACAGGTACATCTGGAGCAGGAAATTACCTGGGCAATGGCCTTCTGCATTTAGGAAAGAGCCCTGGTTTTTGAAGTATGTTTTCTGAATCTGCCATTATTATCTTTGACCCATCCATTTTGTGTCAGACCAGTAAAGGAAGCAGTGGGATTCTGTGTTTTAGAAGAGCCTTATGAATTCTCCATGTCCCAGAAGTTATTACTGACCATGAAATGGCAAAGTACATTTTATTCCTTTTTTCCTGCCTTTTGACTGATTGAGAAGTTTTAACTTTTGTGAAAATTGGTGGCTCCTTGCTATGGCTTTTAAAAAGGGATTGTTTCTAGTATAATATCTGGCTGCCATAATTCTATAATGTCTTTGTTTTTTAAAAAATTTCCCTTTATAGTTGAGACCTTTTTTGGGGGGTGAGGGAGAGGTAGGAGTCAGAAACTGAGGGGTCGAACAGGTACTATAATGAAAACATAATATTCTAGGTATAAGGGAGGAATGGTAGGGACTGTTAAAGACTGGAGAATGCTTATCCCTCCAAATGTATTAAAAACAAAAATATATTGTGATGGGCAAAGACAAAGCCCCTTTTGACCTGAAGCCCACCAATTTATGATCCCTATGGTAGTAACTGTAGCAGAGAGTAATAATAACAAAAATAACAATAACAATAATAATAATAATAATGATAAAATAGATAATATCTATTGAGAGTATACTGTGTATCAGGAATTATCTCATTCTGTCTTTACTATAAAGGTAGATATGATTACTGTCCCCATCTTGGAGGTGAAACTGGGGCTAGGGAAGTTATTTTACCAAGTCACAGAGATAATGTTTTGATTTCCTGGCTGCCAAAGTAAATACCATGCAATGCGTTGTCTTAACGGGAATTTATCAGCTCACGGTTTTGAGGCTAGAAAAGTCCAAATCACGGCCTCATCAAGGCAATGCTTTCTTCTTGAAGACTGGTGTTCTGGGGCTGGCTGCCGGTGATCCTGGGCTCCTCTGTCACATGTTAGTGTACATGGTGGGCTCTCTGGGCCTCTTCTTTTAAGTTCCATTGACCTTCAGCTTCTTGCTTCCTGTGGCTTTCTCTCGTTTGAATTTCATTCTGCTTATAAAGAATAGAATTAAGACCCATCTTGATCGCCTTGGGCCCCACCTTGACTAAAGTAATCTCATCACAAGATCCTACTTAAAATGAGTTCACACTCACAGGAGTGGGTTAAGTTTAGGAACATGTTTTTCTGGGGTATATATAGCTCCAAACCACCACAGATAGTAAGTGACAGAGTCATAACCAAGTTTGTCTGACTCTGGATCTTGAGCTTTGTGTTATGTTTTGATTTTAGGACATAGGACTTAAAAATTTTTTTTTTTTAAATTAGAGAGGTTGTAGGTAGTAAAAAAATACTACACTCCCGTATATCCCCCTATTGTTGAAACTTTGCATTAGTGTGGTAACTTTGTTACAATTGATGAAAGAATACTAAAATTGTACTATTAACTATAATCCAGAGTTTACATAGGTGTATTTTCCCCATATACCTCTCTATTATTAATAGCTCATATTAGTGCCTTACATTTGTTAAAATTCATGAAAGAACATTCTTTTACTTGTACGATTAACTATAGTCCATCATTTACAATAGAATTTCCTGTATTACGGTCCTATGTTTTATTTTTTAATTTTTTTTCTAGTAACATATATATGACCTGAAGTTTCCCCTTTAACCACATTCACCTGTATAATTCAGTACCATTAATTACACTCACATAATGTGCTACCGTGACCACCATCCATTTCTAAACTTTTAAAATGAATCTAAATAGAAATTCTGTACCAATTAAGCATCAACTTGCCATTCTCTACCCAAATCCATTTCATGGTATTCTAGATTCTACTATATGAGTTTGCTTATTATAATTAGTTCATATCAGTAAGATCATACAGTATTTATTCTTTTGTGTCTGACTTATTTCTCTCACATAATGTCCTCAAGGTTTATCCATGTTGTCCCATGCATCAAGACTTCATTCCTTTTTATGGCAGAATAATATTTCATTGTATGTATATACCACATTTTGTTTATCCATTCATCTGTTGATGGACACTTGGGTTGCTTCCATCTTTTGGCCATTGTGAGTAATGATTCTCTGAACAATGGTATGCAAATATCTGTTCAAGTCCCTGCTTTCAATTCTTCTGGTAGCAGGATTGCCAGGTCATATGATAATTCTATACTTAGCTTCCTGAGTAGCTTCCAAACTGTCTTTCACAGTGGCTGCACCATTTTACATTCCCACCAACAATGAATGAATGTTCCTATTTCTCCAAATCTTCTCCAACACTTGTATTTTTTTTTTTTTTAATAGTAGGGATTCTAGTGGGTGTGAAATGATATCTCATTATGATTTTGATTTGTATTTCCCTAATAGCTAGTGATGTTGAGCATCTTTTCATGTGCTTTTAAGCCATTTGTATATCCTCTTAGTAGAAATGTCTATTCAAGTCTTTGGCCCATTTTTAAAAATTGGGTTGGTTTTTATTGTTGAGGTGTAGGATTTCTTTATATATTCTGGATATTAAACCCTTATCAGATATGTGGTTTCCAAATATTTTTTTCCATTGAGTAGGTTGTCTTTTCATTTTCGTGACAAAGTCCTTTGAAATGCAAAAGTTTTTAATTTTGAGGTGGTCCCATTTATCTTTTTTTTTTCTTTCATTGCTTGTGCTTTGGGTGTAAAGTCTGAGAAACCATTGCCTAACACAAGATCTTGAAGATGTTTCCCTGCATTTTTTTCTAGTCCTCATTCTTATATCCATTTTGATCCATTTTGAGTTAATTTTTTTATGTGGTATGAGTTAGGGATCCTCTTTCATTCGTGTGCATGTGGATATCCAGTTCTCACAGCACCCTTTGTTGAAGAGACTATTCTTTCCCAATTGAATGGACTTGGTAATCTAGTAAGAAATCAATTGGCCATAGATGTGAGGTCAGTTTCTGAACTCTTAATTTGATTCCATTGGTCAATATATCTATCCTTGTGCCAGTACTATGCTGTTTTGACTACTGTAGCTTTGTAGTAATCTTTAAAGTCAGGCAATTTGAGTCCTCCAACTTTGTTCTCTTTTTTCAAGATGTTTTTGGCTATTTGGGACCTCTTACACATCCAAATGCATTTGATAATTGGTTTATCCATTTCTGCAAAGTAGGCTGTTGGAATTTTGATTGAGATTGCATTGAATCTGTGACTCAATTTGGGTAGAATTTGGGTAGAATTGACATTTTAACGATCTTTAGTCTTCCAATCCATGAACATGGACTGTCCTTCCATTTATTTAGGTCTTTGATTTATTTTAGTAATGTTTTGTAGTTTTCTGTGTACAAGTCCTTTATATCCTTGGTTAAATTTATTCCCAGATAGTTGATTCTTTTAGTTGCTATTGTAAATGGAATTTTTTCTTGGTTTCCTCCTCAAATTGCTCATTACCAGTGTGTAGAAACACTACTGATTTTTGCATGTTGATCTTATACCCTGTCATTTTGCTGAATGTGTTTATTTGTTCTAGTAGCTCTGTTGTGGATTTTTCGGTACTTTCTCTCTATAAGGATCATTCATCTGCAAATAGGGAAAGTTCTACTTCTTCCTTTCCAATTTGGATGTCTTTTGTTTCTTTACCTTGGCTAACTGCTCTGACTAGAATTTCCAGTACAAGTTGAATAGCAGTGGTGACAGTCGTCATCCTTGTGTTGTTCCAGAGCTTAGAGGAAAAGCTTTCAGTCTTTCACCATGGAATATGATGTTAGCAGTGGGTTTTTCTGCCCTGTATCATGTTGAGGATGTTTCCTTCTATTTCTCTAAGTGTTTTTATAAAAAAAGGATGCTGGATTTTTAAAAATGCCTTTTCTATGTCAGTTGAGATAATCATGTGGTTATTTCCCTTCCTTTTGTTAATGTGGTATTTTATTTTAATTGGTTTTCTTATGTTGAACCACTCTTGCATATGTAGGGTAATACCCATGATCATGGTGTATAGTTCTTTTAATGTGCTGTTGGATTCAATATGCAAGTATTTTGTGGGGACTTTTGCATCTATATTCATAAGAGAAATTGGTCTGTAATTTTCTTTTCTTGTAGTATCTTTATCGGTTTTGGTATTAGGGTGATGTTGGCCCCGTAGAAGAGTTTGAGCAGGATTGGTATTAATTCTTCCTGGAATGATTGATAGGATTCACTGATGAAGCCTTCTGGTCCTGGGCTTTTCTTTGTTGGGAGGGTTTTTGATGACTGATTCAATCAGTTTACTTGGAAATGGTCTGTTGAGATCTTTTATTCCTTCTATAGTCACTGTAGGTTGTTCACATGTTTCTAGGAATTTGTCCATTTCATTGATGTTGTCTAATTTGTTGGCGTACAATGTTCATAGTATCCTCTTATGATCCTTTTTATCTCTGTGGAGTTAGTAGTAATGTCCCCCGCTTTCATTTCTGATTTTATTTATTATTTTGTTTCTTTGCTCTTTTTTCTTTGTCAGTCTAGCTAAGGGTTTGTCAATTTTATTGATCCTTCCCAAGAATCAACTTCTGGTTTTGTTAATTCTCACTAATCCTTTTTGATTTTCAATTTCATTTATTTCTGCTCTAATCTTTCTTTCCTTCTGCTTGCTTTGGGATTAGTTTATGTTCTTTTTCTAGTTCCTTCAATTGTACAGTTAGGCCTTTGATTTTAGGTCTTTCTTCTTTTTTTAATTTAAGTATTTAGGGCTATACATTTCCCTCTTGGCCCTGCCTTTGCCGTATCTCATAAATTTTGATATGTTGTGTTCTCATTTTCATTATTCTCAAGATATTTACTGATTTCCCTTGCAGTTTCTTCTTTAACTCACTGATTTTTTGAGTGTGTTATTTAAATTCCATATATTTGAGTGTTTTCCAGTTCTCTGCCTGTTAGTGATTTCCAGCTTCATTCCATTATGGTCAGAGAAGATGCTTTGTATAATTTTAATCTTTTAAAATCTATTGAGACTCATTTTGTTACCAACATGTGGTCGATCCTGGAGAATGATTCATGTGCACTTGATAAGAATGTATTTCCTGCTGTTTTGGGGTGCAGTGTTCTGTATATGTCTGTTAGGTCTAGTTCATTTATCATATTAGTCACGTTTTCTGTTTCCTTGTTGATCTTCTCTCTAGATTTTCTATCTGTTGATTAGAATGGTGTATTGAGATCTTCTCCAACTATTATTGTAGAAGTGGCTATTCTTCCTTCAGTTTCGTCAGTATTTGCCTCAGGTATCTTGGAGTACTGTGGGTAGGTGCTTAAATATTTATGATTGTTATTTCTTCTTGGTGGATTGCCCCTTTTAATAATATATAGTGTTCTTCTTTGTCTCTTATAACAAGTTTTGACTTAAAGTTTATTTCGTCTGAGATTAGTATAACCAACCTAGCTCTTTTTTGCTTACTATTTGTATGGAATATCTTTTTCCATCATTTTACTTTCAGCCTATTTTTATCTTTAGGCCTAAGGTGAGTCTTTTGTAAACAACATGTAGTTGGATCATACTTTTAAAATCCATTTTGCCTATTTGTATCTTTTGACTGGGAAGTCTAATCCATTAACATTCAGTGTTATTACTGTAGAGGCAGTACTTACTTCAGCCATTTAGTCCCTTGGTTTTTATATGTCATTTCTTTTTTTGGTCTTTCTTTTCCTTTATTCCAACCTTCTTTTCTGTGTCGTTAACTTTTTGTGATATATTTGAGTGATACCTTTCTCATTTCTGTTTCTACATCTTTTAAAAATACTTTTATCTGTGGTTACCTTGAGGTTTGTATTACACAACCTACATCTATAACCTACTAATTTGAAAAGACAACAACTTAGCTGCAGTAGCATTCGTAGTCTCTGCTCCCATGCCCCTCTGTATACATCCTGTTTGTTCTACTGTTTCTACTTCATATTTTGCATGTCCATTATCAGGAAATATGGCCTTTTCTTGTTCAATGGTATTCAGACTCTTATAGGAATTAAAGAGTAGAGTTGTATATTGAGTTGTATATTGTATACTCTTGAATTTTGCATTTACCCTCTTAGTTATAGTAGTTCAATTTAACCCCTTCTCCCCCTTCTTTTTTCCTCTGTGAGGCTTTTCTGTATCTGGTTTTCTCCCTGCTAGGGTTTCCTGCCCTGTGGAGCCACATGGGGTCAGTCCAGAAAGGTACATTTTGCATTAAGGTGGTCCAGCCAACAGAAACTCAGTTGAGTGTGTGCACCTCTTCCCAGCAGTTCTGCTGTGGTCTTGGTCTTTTTTTCCCCAGTTGGGGGCCATTTTCTATGCAGCATGACTTTGTGACTTGTGTTCTGCCCTTGGTCTCTGTGGATTTGGGCCCCTGTGTCTAGATATGCGTGGAGTTCTAACTCACTGCTGTTAGTGACTCTGTTATCTGCCTCTGCAGTGGCAGGGACCTGGGCTGCTCCCTTTGTATGACTTCCTAGCAATTAGTCACTGTTAAACTACTCAAAGTGATGGCACCAGCCAGCTTTGTGACCCTAGAGTAAATCTTCGGAGAAGGGGAAGTGTTCTTGGTCCTAGAGGAAGAGACAACAGCAGGATCATATCTGCTTCTGGATTTTTGACAGGCTCCAGAAGAGTCTTCATCAGGTGGCTTGGGAGGAGATTACCTTGCTAGCAGGTAAAGAAAGTAATAGTTCTGGCAAGGTGTAGAAGATATGTGGGATTTGGTTGGTGTACTAGTCAGCCAAAGGGGTGCTGATGCAAAGTACCAGAAATCTGTTGGCTTTTATAAAGGGTTTTTATTTGGGGTAAAAGCTTACAGTTACAAGGCCCTAAAGAGTCCAACTCAAGGCTGCTTTCTCACCAAAGTCAGTTGCCAAGTGTTGAAGCAAAATGGTGGGCGATCAGTGCTTGGTCTCTTGGGCTTTCTCAGTTCCTTAGCTGCTCTTTTCTCTTTGGCTGCAAACTGTCAGGCAAATGGCTCATCTCTCTTCCTGGAGCTTTAGCTGTTTGAACCTTTATTTCTCTTACATGGCAGGACCAAAGTGACCAAGTTCTCTCCTCTGTGTCTTCTTGAGTGAGTGTCCATTTATATCAGCCTACCAAGGGGGTGGGTCTCAATCCTGAGTTATGCCCTACTGACTTGTTGAATCAAAGCCCTAATCTTAACAGGTAATTTAATCAAGACATGTAAGCTGAATCTAATGCATTCAAAAGGTATCACACTCAGAGGAACAGATTGGTTTACAAACATAATATTTCTTTTTTGGGGGGGTGAGATTCATAAATAATATCAAATTGCCACAGGTGGACTTGTGAGTATCTGTGCAGAATATAGGAGTGGAAAATCAGATAAATGGAAGTTTATTTGGAACTTGAAAAACAGGTTTTGTCATAGGTAAGGATATATACACACTTAACTGTGTTTGGGGGATTATCTGGAGTTGTAGAATAAAGAACTAAAACCTATGGGGCCTGAGATTTCATTCATGGCTTCCCATCACAGTACCTTTTAAAACTGAATGTGGTTTTAGTCTGGGAAGAGGGGACTGACTTTTCTCCACTGTCTTTTGTTTGGTTATCAGTCTGTTCCTACTCTCAAGCCTCAGATTTGCTTTTCTGGGGCATAGCGGATCCCTATCAAGATCACTGGCATTTCCTGTGATATTTACTAGAAAAAGTCATAAAGAATCCTTACAAACCTTTGGTGGTTGAATTAACCAGCAAAACTAAAATATTTGAATGTAACATAGTACCTAAGAACAAACAGGTTACATTCTGACTTTTTGTAAAGTCTAAGTGACTTTAACACAAGGCAAATAAAAAGTAAAGCCAAACTGTTCCTAACTGGCTGCATGAGAGCATGTAAATGAAAAAACACAGCATCTTCTGTCAGAAGCCTGTCTGCATAAACCGCACAGAGCTCTAAAGAGAATTAAAAAAATAACGTATGTATTTTCTATGTTTCATATATATATATAAAGATTAAAGGACTCCATCTAGATTTTTTTCCTGAAAAATGTGAATATACTACAAAAATATATGGAAGGTAAATTGATTAATGAGGTTTTCTTCCTGCTGCAGTAAGAGTTTTAAATAGATATTGAAGGAGGAGGAAGCAAATTTAGTTGAAAGAAAGCTAATATTGCTTGAAGAAGGGTGAGGGTTAGGGGTGGGACCAAAAATAGAGCATGAGTGGGTCTAGGGAAGTCCTTCTGTTGAATTGTTTCATTGGTTTAAAATGATTGCTTTCCTAGAAGGGACAAAAAAACCCCATCCAGTTTGTTTTCAGAGTTGGAAGTAAATACTTATATAATCAGTTCCTGGCTTTGCAATGTTTCTATCTGGAATATCTTTTAAGAATTTGGCCAGATCTCAAGTGATTTATGTTAGTAAACAAGATTATCTTCAACTTCCTATTGTGAAAGAACAAATGTGGTTTAGAGTTTAGTTGCTGCTTTTCAGCCTCTTTTGATTGCTTCTTCAAGGTAATACTGCACTAATCTGTTATTTAAATCTCGAGTGTCAGGTGTGCAACAGTGGTTTCTGAAGCAAGAAACCAGAAGAGTGGCTGAAGCTAGAATGGCTTAAAGTATCAATACCCTTATTGTAAAGCTACCAAAGCTATAGCTGTTTACGATAATTTAAGGTTGGGGAAGAGGGAGAGGAGAAAGTAAGGAACGACTTTGCACAAACTTGAAATTCAACTTTTATATTTTTTTCATATCACAAGATAGATGCTCTTAAATTTTTGGACAAATGAAATAAAGGGAATGTATTAGCCAAAGGGGCACTGATGCAAAATACCAGAAATCTGTTGACTTTCATAAAGGGTATTTGTTTGCGGTAGAAGCATATAGTTACCGGGTCATAAAACATAAGTTACTTCCTATTGTCACATGTTGGGGCAAGATGGCTGTTGATGATCAGCCTTCCTTTTCCTCTTAAGGCTCTGTGGTCTCAGTTTCTTACAATATCAGTTGTAGGCCATCAGGCTCTCTAGGCTTTGTCTCTCTCCCTAGGGCTCGATTTTCTCAGGGCTCATGCTTGCTTCTCTTTACAAGGTCAGCTGTAGACTCTCAGGCAAACAGCTCTCTCTCTCTCTCAGGGCTTTTTCTCTTCCCTCACGACCAAGCTCCTCTGTATGCTTCCTTTCTGGGGCTCCAGCTCAAAAACACAGCATAAAAACTCCATTGCCGCGTCTTTTATCGGTCAGTCCCTACCCACCAAGGGGCGGGGACTCAACGCCCTACTGACTTGGCCCAGTCAAAGCCCTAATCATAATTTAATTAAGTAAAAGTAAAACCTATGAATCCAATACACTCTAAAATGCCCAGAGGAAAAGACCAGTTTACAAACATAATACAATATTACTTTTTGGAATTCATCAATAATATCAAACTGCTACAGGGAATATCAAGTAAGTTTTTTGAGTACTTATGATTTTTCATGTTTTAAGTGTTTAATTCCCACCTCTGCTTCCCCATGTAGGAAAACAAAAAATTTTTTATTGAAAATTGAAATTGTGGGTATCTAGTGAAAAATGACATTTCTTTTTTATATTTGAGGATGCACTATGAAAAATTTGAATACTGACATACTTAAAATATGGATAGATTTTTAATATGTTGTAAATTTAAATAGATTTAAGGTCTTATGTTAAAGGACTTAAAATATCTGCATATGAGTGATAAGCATTTTAGCAAAGAGATGATCATTTTATTCTCAGAAAAATTATTAATGAAGTGATTCAGAGCCCAAAATTTAGGAAAACTGAATAGTAAATATTTCATATTTACTGCAGATGAAATAGCGACTCACATGTAATTAGTAAGTTCTCTGATGCAGTAACCCTCTCCCTACTCAGTCCACTTACCTCTTCCTAAATCTTAAACTGAAGGTCTCTTCCCAAACTGGTATCTTAATATTTTAAAGTTTTGTATTTTGTATGCAATGCAAATCAAGCAAGAGATAAAATGTATAGGAAAGTCATTCTGTCTTTCAGATTACATTAGCTATTTTGAATCCAATTCTTAAGCTGCTCATGATACCTTGGCAGAAAACCATGTACTTGTCCTTTTATCTCACTAGAGTTAAGTCTAGCCCTGTCAAGAATAGGTTTATTAGTCTTTCTTAAAGATTTATTTTATTTATTTATTCTTCTCCTCCCCTCCCCGTTGTTTTGCGCTTGCTGTCTGCTCTCTGTGTCCGTTCCCTGTGTGCTCTCTGTGTCTGCTTGTCTTCTCTTCTCTTCTCGTCTTCTCTTTAGGAGGGACAGGGGATTGATCCTGGGACCTCTGATATAGGAGAGAGGCACTCAATTGCTTGAGCCACCTCAGTTCCCTGGTTTGTTGTGTTTCTCATTGTCTCTCCTCTGTCTGCACAGGCCAGCTCTCCACGTGGGCCATCCTGCCTTCACCAGGAGGCCCTGGGAAATGAACCCAGGACATCCCATATGGTAGACAGGAGCTCAATCGCTTGAGCCACATCTGTTTCCCTTATTAGTCTTTTTTAATTGCCTGTTTTTAAAAATTTTCATTTCCAAAATAGTTGAAGAATTTAAGAGGGTTATAAGTATGGATTGAAGTCAAGTAAAAGTTTTGAGCTTATCAGGAATTCATCAAAGGAGGGAAATGCAGAGGTGAATGATTTTAAGGCTGTTGTGGAGGAATGGAGAATTTGTGAAGCATTTGTATCCAGGAGAATGGAACAAGGCTTAGATTGTGTGGTTGCAAGAAAATATATATGAGATTTATGTGAAGGAGGAGAACAAATTGCACTAGGTACAGAGCCTACTCGGGTGACAACAGAATCTTCAGTATGACATATAGAGGAAAGAAGTCTGAAAAAGTTGGCGAGGTAAAGAGACCTTAAGGGAGAGGCAGGAAGAGAGAAAACACTTGCTGAATGAAATAATGCATACATGCGTCTCTGGGGGAATGGGAGAGGTTTCCCAGCATATTGGGCAGGCTTACTATGCTGATGCTGACCAGCTGAATCTGAAAGGTATGGTAGGTGTGGCTCATTCTTGTGACCACATGTGGAGAACAGACATGAAAAAGGATGTAAGTGACTCTATTAGCCTCCAGGGTTGTGTTTGGAGCCACTGTAGAAGGCAATGGCATTTGGGACCAGTTGAGTCAAATCAGAGTAACCTTATAGGCCCATCTCTTTTTCTTGAATCATTCCTCACCTAAGGGACTTGGGGAATGAGATCTGCTTTATAATGTATTGAAGGCAGGACTGACCCTAAAAAACTGTTGAATATGTATTCTTAAAATCTCCTCTTGCTCCTTTCAGTCCTCTTTCTGAGGTATACATTGTTTTCTGACAACTCTTTTGCTGGGGTGTATTTCATGTTCTGGATCTTTCTTGATTTTTTTTCCACTCCACTTACCAAAACTTACCTGTACACTGTCTTGTATCTCTAGTCTCTCTATCTAATTGGAGCTAATTTGGTAAAATCATTCATTCACCTATGTAGGATTAATATATAACCCCTTCCCTGTTACATATTTGCATTCAAAAGGTTCCACATTATGTTAGCCCAAAGAAATGGTGGCATTTTTCACATGTCTTTAGGAAGCTATTAAGATGATGATTTACAGTGAAGTCACATTATGTGCATATTTTACTCATGGGACTTCAACTAATGCACTTGGCTAAAAGAAAAAAAAAAGATGGCAAGAAATAACTATTACGATATGATGAGCATGGTCCTGTAATGAACATATGATGGGAGAGGTGAGCCTGCTCTTTGTCCAGAGATTTTGTTTCTTCTCAGGATGTAAGCATTTTGGGTTTAACTACATGGCCTATAAAATGAAAGCCAGCGACTTCATCTGGTGTTCACCTGAAGAAGTGATAGTCTTTCCAAAAGGTAGGAAAACTCAGTTATTTTGGCTTTATTTTGGACTTACTGAGAGGCAATATAGTAATATATTTTATGAGGAATTTTAGGGATTTTTCAACAGTGGTTTTAACCATTAGCAATTATTGCCTTAGTTGATTTTATTCTAACCCATTTATCTGCCCCATTAGGTATGACTTCAGAGTGTACTTCTAAGACAGTGTTAAGTAGGAGTGGTGATAGTGGGCATCCTTGTCTTGTTCCTGATCTCAGAGGGAAGGCTTTTAGGATTTCGCCATTGAAGATGATGTTAGCTTTGGGTTTTTCATATATTCCCTCTATCATGTTCAGAAAGTTTCCTTCTATTCTTATCTTTTGCAGTGTTTTTATCAGGAAAGGGTGCTGTATTTTGTTAAATGCTTTTTCTGTATCTATAGAGATGATCATGTCATTTTTTTCTTTCAATCTGTTTATGTGGTATATTACATTTATTGATTTTATTATGTTGAACCATCTTTGCATACTTGGGATGAAACCACTTGGTCATGGTATATAATTCTTTTGATATGTTGTTGAAAGCGATTAGCAAGTATTTTTTTGAGGATTTTGGCATCTAGGTTCATTAGAGAAATTGGTCTGTAATTTTCCTTTCTTGTGGTTTCTTTGTTTGGGTTTGGTATTAGGGTAATGTTGGCATCATAGAGAGAGTTAGACAATGTTCCTTCTACTTCTATTTTTTGGAAGAGCTTAAGCAGAATTGATGTTAGCTCTTTGCAGAATGTTTGGTAGAATTCACCTGTGAAGCCATCTGGTCCTGGACTCTTCTTGGTTGGGAGGTTTTTGATGACTGAGTCTCTCTCTTTACTTGTAATTGGACTGTTGAGTTCATCAGTTTCTTCTTTCGTCAATGTAGGCTGCTTGTGAGTTTCTAGGAATTTGTCCATTTCCTCTAAATTACCATTCTTGTTGGCATATAATTTTTCAAAGTATCCTCTTATGATACTCTTTATTTCGGTGGGGTCAGTAGTGATATCCCTTTCTTCATTCCTTATTTTGTGTATTTGCATCTGCTCTCTCTTTTTCTTTGTTAGTCTGGCTAAGGGTTTGTCAACTTTATTGATCTTTTGAAGAACCAGCTTTTGGGTTTGTTTATTTTTTGTAGTGTTTTCTTATTTTCTATTTCATTTAGTTCGGCTCTAATCTTTGTTATTTCTTTTTTTCTGCTTCCTATGGGGTTAGTTTGTTGTTGTTTTTCCATTTCCTCCAGGTGTGCAGTTAGGTCTTCAATTTTAGCTCTTCTTTTTTAATATATGCATTTATGGCTATGAATTTCCCTCTCAGTACAGCTTTGGCTGCATCCCATCGTTTTTGATATGTTGTGTTGTCATTTTCATTTGATTTGAGGTAGTTACTGATTTCTTTTGAGAGTTCCTCTTTGACCCACTGTTTGTCTAAGAGTGTGTTGTTTAGCTTCCATATCTTTGTGCCTAATCTGGTTCTCTGGCCCTTAGTAATTTCCAATTTCATTCCATTGTGGTCAGAGAAATTACTTTGTATAATCTCAATCTTTCTGAATTCATTGAGAGTTTTTCTGTGGCCTAGCATGTGGTCTATCTTGGAGTATGATCCATGTGCATTCGAGAAGAATGTATATCACGCTGTATTTGGGTGCAGTGTTCTGTATATGTCAATTAGGTCCAGGTCCTCTAGTGTATTATTCAGAGTCTTTGTTTCTTTATTGATTCTCTGTCTAAATGTTTTGTCTAATAGTGATAATGGTGTATTAAAGTCCCCCACTATAATTGTAGAGGCATTTATTTCTCCACTTAGTTTTTCCAGTGTTTGCCTTATGTATTTTGAGGCACCCTGATTAGGTGCATAAATATTTTTGATTGTTCTCTCTTCTTGAAAGATTACCACTTTTACTCATATATAGTGCCCATCTTTGTCTCTTACAATAGTTTTGCATTTAAGGTCTATTTTGTCTGGTATTAGGATAGCTACTCCTGCATTTTTTTGGTTATTGTTTGCTTGTAAAATTGTTTTTTCAGCCATTCACTTTCAGCCTCCTTGAATCCCTGGGTCTAAGGTGGGTTTCTTTTAGACAGCATATAGATGGGTCATATTTCCTTATCCATTCTGCCAATCTGTGTCTCTTGACTGGTGAGTTTAATCCATTAACATTCAGTGTTATTACTTTCAATGAATTTCTTATATCAGTCATATTTTCTTTGGGTTATGTCATATGTTGTTTTTATTTCTCTCTTTGTCTTTTTAATTGTTCTTACACTCTCCTCCAACTCTCTCTCTCCTGTTTTTCCCTTTCAACCTGCAGAACTTTCTTTAGTATTTCTTGAAGTGCAGGTTTCTTATTGGCATATTCTCTTAATTTCTGTTTATCTGTGAATATTTTGAGCTCTCCATCATTTTTGAATGCCAGCTTTGCTGGATAGAGAATTCGTGGCTGGAAGTTTTTTCCTTTGAGTACCTTGACTATGTCATACCACTGTCTTCTTGCCTCCATGGTTTCAGATGAGAAATCAGCACTTAATATTATTGTGTTTCCCTTGTATGTGATGGTTATCTTTTCTCTTGCTGCCTTGAGTATTTTCTCTTTGTCTTGAGCATTGTACATTTTGATAATATATGTCTTGGAGTAGGCCTGTTGGGATTTATACTGTTTGGGGTTTGCTGTGCTTCCTGGGCATGTACATCCATCTCCCTCAATAGGGTTGGGAAATTTTCAGCCATTATTTCCTTCAACACTCCTTCTGTTCCCTTTCCCTTCTCTTCTCCTTCTGGGATGGCTATAATGCATATTTTTGTGCGTTTTGTGTTGTTGGTTAAATCCCTAAGTCCCTGCTGGATTTTTTCTATCTTTTTATGTATCTGTTCTACTATCTGTTTGATTTCAGATGTACTGTTTTCCACATCACTAATTCTTTCTTCTGTCTGTTCAAATCTGCTGTTATGTGAATCCAGCGTCTTTTTGATTTCTTGGATTGTGCCATTCATCACCATCATATCTGTTATCTTTTTATGTATGTTTACAATTTCTTCAGTATGTTCTCCCAGTGTCTTCTTAATATCCTTAATCTCTTCCTCCACTTCATTAAGTTGGTCTATGATATTTGTTTGGACAGCTTTGATTAGTTGTTCGACGTTGTACATCTCTTCCTGGTTTTTAGTTTGTTCATTGGAATGGTCCATGTCTTCCCGTTTCTCAGTGTGGTTTGTAATTTTTTGTTGTCTTCTAGTCATCATTTTATCTTGATGGGTTTATTGAATTGATTAGCTTCTCTCTCTGCTCTAGAGTTTCATTTAGCTGGTGGTTCTGTGTGTGTGTTTTGACACTTTATTCTTCTTGTTGTATTTCCTTGCTTTTTTCTATGTTCCCTTGAAGGAAAAAGATTAGGGCCAGAGGAATCGAAAGAGGTAAGAAAGGAAAAAGGATAATAGTAATATTGATAAAAGTTAGAAGAGGTGCCATATCAGACTTAATAAAATGAATATTTAACTCATGTAGGCAATGTAGAGTAATAGGGGAAAAAAAGTGGAGTACTTACAATGGAATGGAAAACCTAATAGAGAAAAATATCCTGATTGGAGTTTGTTGAGCATCTTGGATATGTATATTAATGTCTTTCATTAAATTTTGGAGGTTTTCAGCCATTATTTATTTGAATATTTTCTCTGCCCCTTTCTCTGTTCTCCTTCTGGGACTCCCACAGTGAATATGTTGGTATGCTTGATGGGGAACCACAGGTTACTCTGGCTCTATTCATTTTTCTTCATTCTTCTTTCTGCTCTTCAGAATGAATGATTTTAATTGAATCATTTCAGGTTCACTGATTCTTTCCTCTGCCAGCTCCAATCTAGTGTTGGAATGGTCCATGTCTTCCCATTTCTCGTTGTGTAATTTTAAATTTCTATTACTGGGATTTCAGCTCTGTTTGGTGGTTTTTCATAATTTCCATCTCTATTGATATTCTCTTTGTGTTCATCTGTCAACTTCCTGATTTCTGTTAGTTCTTTGTCCATGTTTTCCTTAAGGCCTTAGGACCATTTTTGCATCTATATTCACTAGAGAAATTGGTTTGTAATTTTCTTTTTTTTTTTGGTACTATCTTTATTTGGCTTTGGTATTGAGTGTTTTGGCTTCATAGAATGAATTTGGTCATGTTCCCTCCTATTCAATTTTTTTGGAAGAGCTTGAGAAAGATTGGTATTACATTATCTTTGAATGTTTGGTAGAATTCACCTGGAGCCATCTGGTCCTGGGCTTCTCATTTTTGGGAGTTTTTTTGATGACTGTCTCAATCTCTTTACTTGTGATTCTTTTGTTAACGTTTTCTATTTCTTCTAGGGTCTGTGAAGGTTGTTCGTGTGTTTCTAAGGATTTGTCCATTTTGTGTACATTGTCTAGTTTGTTGGCATACAGTTGTTGCTATTATCCTCTTATAATCTCTCCTATTTCTGTGGGATCAGTGGTGATTTTCCCTTTCATTTCTGATTTTATTTATTTGTATCTTATGTCTTTTCTTTGTCAGTCTAGATAAGGGTTTGTTGATTTCGTTGATCTTCTCAAAGAACCAACTTTTAGTTTTATTGATTTGCTCTATTGTTTATTTGTTCTTAATTTCATTTATTTCTGCTTGATTTTTATTATTTATTCTGTGCTCTTTGGGATTAGTTTGCTGTTCTTTTTCTAGTTCCTGCAGGTGTACACTTAGGTCTACGATTTTTGGTCTTTCTTATTTTATTTTATTTTTTAAAAGATTTATTTTATTTATTTATTTAACCCCTACTTGCTGCTTGTGCTCGCTGTGTCCATTTGCTGTGTGTTTTTCTTTGTCTGCTTGTCTCCCTTTGTTGTATCATTTTGCCGCGCCGTGCGGGCTGTCAGCTTGCCGCACCACATGGGCCAGCTTGCCTTCACCAGGAGGCCCCAGGAATCGAATGGGAGTCCAACCATTTGCGCCACACCGCTTCCCTTTTTCTTCTTTTTTAATGTAAGCATTGAGGGCTGTATCCCATAGGTTTTGATATGTTGTGTTCTCATTTTTATTGATGAATTGCTTTTATCTTGCTGCTTTCAGAATCCTCTCTTTATCTCTGATGTTTATCATTCCGAGTAATAGGGGTCTCAGAGTATGTCTACTTGGATTTATTCTGTTTGGGGTGCATTGTCCTTGGATTTTGATATATATGTCTTTCATAAGGGTTGGGAAATTTTCAGTTGTTATTTCCTCAATTATTCTTTCTGTCCTTTTTCTGTTATCCTTTCCTTTTGGGGCACTTAAAACATGTATGTTAGTGTGTATTCATGTATCATGTATCATGTTCCTGAGACCCTGTTCAATTTTTTCCATTCTGTTTTCTGTCTTTCTGTCTTTTCAAGTTCAAAAGTTCTGTCCTCAATTTCACTTATTCTGTCATTCAAATCTGTTTTTATATGTCTCTAATGTATTTTTAATCTCATCCATTGTGTCTTTCATTCCCATAAGTTGTTACTTTTCTTTGCAGGCTTTCCAATTGTTCTTTATGCTCACCCAGTGTAGTCTTAATATCCTTTATCTCTTTAGCCATATTTTCATTCAACTCCTTGAATTTATTCAGATTTGTGTGATTATCATTTATTAATTATCTCAAATTCTGTGTCTTATCAAGATTTTTGATTTGTTCCTTTGCCTGGGCTATCCCTTCCTGTTTCATAGTATGGCTTTTAATTTTTTGCTGATGTCTAAGCATCTGATTATGCTGATGAATTTATTCTGATGGTCAATATCTCTCTGTTTCCTAATGGTTTTGTTTCACGCCTCTACTTTGATTTTTGGTTAATTGTATTCTATGTCTTTAAAATTGCCCAGCTTAAGTTATCAAAACATGGTTAGGGACCCACTAATGAGGAATAGATCAGATCCAAGGGTTTTGGGGTGTAAGACGTTCCAAAGTGTTTTTTTCTTCCTGAAGTTTCGTGATCTACCAGCAGGTGGCACTCTTACGCATAACTTTCCACGGGAGTGTCTTATTAAACCTCCAGTTGCCTGTGATTCTGGTCTGTCCAGAGCCAAGATTTAAAATAGGCCCTGTTGGCCAAATTCAGGGAAGAGTAACCAGTCTTCACCTTTTGCTGCACCCTCCCTCTTCCCAGGGTAAAAGACATCTGTTCACCTCTCAGTTGGCTGCAGTGAGCCACAGGTTTTACCCAGGCTGATCACCTTGAGGGTGGGGTATGGGTGTTGTTCCTGGCCACAAGGGCTAAAAATAACTCACGATTTTCATTTTGGCTTCTTTGTTTCTTTGTCCTCCGCTTTCCTGAACAATGCCCAGGACTCTTGTGGTCTGTAGATCTCCAAAGCATCTCCCTTGGACAGCTTTTTGTCCTACCTTTTGTTTTTATAAGACAGTTTAGCCCTGCCTACCTACTCTGACACCATCTTCCCGGAAGTTCTGAAATTCAATTTTTATATGTACATTTTAAATTAAGTTCAGAATGTTGTGGTACCATCATCACCACTCATTACCGAAGTTTCTCATCACCCCTATGAAAAACTCTTCTGTTTCCATTAAGCAGTAAATCCTCATGATCCACTCACCCTGTCCCTGTAACTGCTAACCAACTTTCTTTTTCTTCCAATTTTCTCTTTCTAGGTTCCAGATATTTCATATAAGTGGAATCATGCACTATTTGTCCTTTTCTTTCTGAATAATTTCACTCAGCATCATGTTTAAAAGGTTTGCCCATGTTGTAGCCTATATCAGAACTTCATTCCTTTTCATGACTGAATAATATTCAGTTGTATGGATATACCATATTTTGTTTATTCATTTGCTGATGGACATCTGAGTTGTTTCCACTATTTCAGTATTGTAAATAGTACTGCTATGAACGTTGGTATACAAGTATTTGAGTTCCTGTTTTCAATTCTTTTTTATATATACCTAGCAGTGGAATTGCTGGGTCATATGAAAATTCTCTTTTACTGTTTTCCATAGCAACCATACCATTTTACAGTCCTATAATTTCTTTTTAAAATTCAATACCACAATAACTCTGTGAGGTATATAGAGCAGTAGGGTATTATCTCTATTTATAGATGATGACACTGAGGCTTAAAGAAAAGAATGAAACTATCACTAGGTTTTCCCATTGTAACACAGCGTTGGACACTTATACTAGGCTTATGTACTGGTTATTTCTGAGTAAGCTTAAATGATACTGAGAGAAATCTCAACAGTTCATTGTGGCTAAAAGGACTAATTTCCTGGCACCTTAAAAACTGTTATCTCTAGAGGAAATAGATCATGTTAATATTGTGGAATTACTTTTTTTGTTGTTCCTTACTTTAGGGATTTTTTTAAAATTAGAGAAGTAGTAGGTTTACAGAAAAATCTTGCATAAAATACAGGATTTCCCTATACCACCCTTTTATTAGCACCCTGGATTGGTATGATACATTTGTTACAATTGATGAAAGCATACTTTTATTTTGTTCTATTAACTCTAGCCCATGGTTCAACTTAGGGCTTACTGTATTGTGCTCTTCTGTGGGTTTTATTAAAAAAATATTTTTCTAGTACCATATGTAACCTAACATTTCCCTCTTTAAACCACATTCAGTTATATATTTCAGTTCTGTTAATTACATTCACAATGTAGGAATTTTTTAAAAGCAAAATTGTATATATGTATCTCCCCACTTCATGGTTGAATAAGACCCTTTTTTTCTTTCCTCCACAAAGATCATAGAGAAATACTACCTGATAATATATTTTAGCTTTTAGGGTCAGGCAAGGGCAAATCATTGACAGCTAATAATATCTCCTCATTTTCATTGGATTGTTCTCTGGGTTTCAAAGACTTGTGCTTGTAACTTATATTACACAGCCTTAAAATTGCACATAAAAGTTTGCCATGGGAAAGTAGCAAATGTAAGATAAATTGAGATGGTTAAGGTGAAAACTGTGCTAAGAGCTTCTCATAAATGAATTCTCATCATAAAAGCACGGTGATTTCTCCAAGTGACAAATTAGCTTGAGATTGTGCTTTGCATTTTTAAATAATGTGTGGTAGGGTAATTCCATTTGTGTTTAAGCCAGCGGTCAGAGCCTCAACTTATTCCATTTGTGCTTTTTGCCTAATAGGATAGAAAAGAAAGCTGTATATATGGATATTTAATTTACTTTTCTTTTGCAAATGTATTGTATCTGTGATTTCATAATGAGATGCTGTGTGTTAAGTCAGACGGGCATATAAAAAAGTTGCCTGTGCTGAAGGCTTGGGCCAGAGCATTTTTCCAAAAGGAATTTATGTGCTTAGAGAACTTCTTATAAAGATTTTTGTTCTGACTTGAATTACTCTTTCACTTCAGTGGGGTAGCTGGAAAAGATATCAAGATGCCAGTCCTTTATTTCAGTTTACTGACATTGGGTGTATAGAAAAGGCATTTTTGGTTTGTTATTATTTATTGAGTGGGTGGTAGTTCTTAACTGCTAGCAAATCAGAAGTTTGCTTTTGACAATTGATTCTGAGCAAGTGACTCCATCTTTTATTAGGAATATGTATATGCAACTTAATACTAATATTGCTTAGACCTTTTTTGGGAGAAATATGATTTTAGTGTTAGTACATTTGTGATTTGCTGAACACTAATTAGAGTAAAGAAAAGAGAGATCCTACCCCCTTTCTTTTTTTTTTTTTTTAAGATTTATTTTATTTATTTTTTTTATCGCCCCCTTGCTGCTTGTGCTCGCTGTGTACATTTGCTCTGCTTTTTTTCTGTGTCTGCTTGTCTCCCTTTTGTTGCATCGTCATGCTGCATCAGTTCATCGAGCCGTGCAGGCTGGCTTGCCTTCACCAGGAGGTCCCGGGAAGCAAACCCAGGGCCTCCCATATGGTAAATGGGAGCCTATCGATTTAGCCACATCCGCTCCCCATCCCCCCTTTTTTATAATCTTGTAAAACCTGATGGATCATGTGAAAACTCTGTGTTGTTCTTCTAGCCATTGGTGTCAGTATTATGAGTTTAGACTGGGTAATAAATAACAATATCTTAGCATCCTTCTACTGAAATTTTCATTTCCTTATTTTGGTCTGTGGCCACATTGCATTTTCACTCTAGGATTTTAATTTGTGAGGCAGAGACAGTGGTCATGATGTTAGCTAATTGTCTCAAATGCTGGCGGTTTTGGGCTTAACCTTTCAAAGTTGGTGCATGATGCCAGAGGTCATATTTTTACTTAAATGAGAATATTTATGGTTTCGTGCTCAGGGGAATCTTGGTATTTGGGGACCAATGGGGTATAGTTGCAAAGGAGGATAAGGGAGATGTGGGGCAGGTGCTTGATTCAGGAGCTCCAGGTCACATACCAATCATTCCCCCATCCTGTGGCAGTGGTCTGTACATTTTCTGAAAGAAACAGGAGAGATTCATATAGTTAAGTCTAGGAGAGAGCCTGAAGCCAACACAGACCTCTGGATTTCCCTTAAGTGTCCCTCTGGCATCAATTTTTGTTCAACTTTAATGTACTTTTTCCCACAAGAAAAAAAAAAAACAACTCAAATCTATGCTGCCTCTGGTGGAACCTGGTGTTATATAATCTGTTTGCATTGAAATAAAGAAGGTATATCATAGTTTCAATGACATGCCAATCAGCAGACCCAGAAACCATATGTAGACTTGGCTTTTTTGAGGTTGTATTCTCACCCATCTGGGCAGATGAGGACACTAGGCTTATGTAGGAATAGGAAATACATATGTGATTAAAATGATTATTTTTTACATAAACATTTTACCCTTTGGCTAGAGTTTAGTGACTTATGACCTTACTTTAAAATAGCTTTGCCCTAATAATTCAAGCTATGAATTGTTTTTTATATTTTTAAAATTAAGATAAAATTCGCATAATATAAAAGCCATGAATATTTTTTGTCAAGAGAATTTAAGAAAAGTTAATTGACTCAACACTTGATTCGGTTATTTGAATTCAATGGCTGATAGACCAGGTTGATAAAAAACAAGGTCCTTGCCTTCAAGGAATCACAACTTCCTGGGGATATAAAAATATTTAAACAAATACTAACAGAGACATGTGCAAGGTGCTTTGTTCTGGCCAAGGATGTTTATCATATTTTCATTTTTGAGCCTGCGTCTGAAAATGATTGAATCTTTTCCTCTTGCTTTGTTTTTGTTACTGATAGCTACTTGCCTTACTTCATTGTTTTTTATATTTTCTGTATTAGTGTGTTAGGGTTCTCCAGAGAAACAGAGCCAAAAGGAAACACACACCCACAAACACACAGAGAGATTTATTTTAAGGAATTGGTGGGGCCTGGCAAGTGTGAAATCTGTAGGACAGGCTGACAGGCTGGAAATTCATGCAGGAGTTGAGGCTGTAGTCTTGAGACAGAATTTCTTCTTTGGGAAGCTTCCGTTTTTATTCTGAAGTTCTTCAGTTTGTTGGATGAGGCCCACCCACATTACTGAAAGTAATCTTCAATAATGAAGTTACGTGATTGTAGATATTAATCACATGTTCAAAATACAACATCTAGTTTCTGACCCAACTACTGAGCACCATAGCTTAGCCAAGTTGGCATATAAAATTAACCATCACAATTAAGAATTGCATATGAAAGTTAGAATTTTGTCAGCTACTTCATGCTTCTGAATACCTCTTGCTTCGACTATGATTCAAAGGCAGAAATAAAAGTGATGCCTGGTGTTAGTCTTTTTGCTAGGATTATATCCAAGCAGCACACATAGGATTCCATATAAAAAGGTACTTTGAATTTTGGAGTATAAACTGCAATTATTTCAAGCTTTTTTTTCCTGCAAGTTTGTGGCAAGACCGTTGCACAGTAAGCTCCAAATCTGCTTGCTTACTTAATCCCATACTGTATTTCCATTTTATTATGTTTAATTCTCCCTTTTCCTCCACAAGGTCCAAGCCTCCCAAATGGTCCTGTCCCTTCTGCTTTGAAGCTTCCTGAAACTTGATCTCTCTAATTTCCCCCCTTTTGAATAAAATCATTTGCATGTAGCAATTGAAAATAGCCATGACTTTTCCTTTTATACTGGTAAATGAAGAATTAACTGGATAATATTTATAAGCTCTGGAATTCTTAGAGAAAGTACTATTAAATGAAATAGTATTATGCAAGATTAATAAATTATTTTTTGTATTGAGCTGAGTTTTATTAAGGTGAATTTTTCTCAATGGTAATCTTTTTATTTTTTAAAAAAATTTAAACATCTAGCCTCCTGTTTTACAGTTAATACTCTTTTGATTCCATTACTTCCCTACTCTAAGGTATTTCTTTTTGTTTGATTTTTAAAAAAATTAATTTATTTTTAATTGTGGTAAAATATGCATAACATAAAAATCATTCTAACCATTTTTATTAGACAGTTCTTTTCCATTAAGTACATTGACAATACTGTGTAACTTTCACCACTATTTCTAGACTGTTTTCATCATCCCAAACCCACCCTCCCACTCATTTAGCAATAAGCCCCATTACCCTCTCCCCGGTCTCTGGTAATTACTATTCTGCTCTCTTTCTCTATGAATTTGCTTTTTCTAAGTATTTCATATGAATGACATCATAAAATATTTATCCTTTTTTGTCTGGCTTATTTCATGCAGTTTGAGTTCATCCATGTTGTAGCATGTACCAGCATTTCATTTCTTTTTATGGCTGAATAATATTCTGTTGTATGGATTTATCACATT
The DNA here is from genome assembly GCA_026826555.1 of Tolypeutes matacus. Lineage (NCBI taxonomy): Eukaryota > Metazoa > Chordata > Mammalia > Cingulata > Chlamyphoridae > Tolypeutes > Tolypeutes matacus. The sequence continues at coordinate 26,247,358 of JAKSZT010054458.1, forward strand.
TTGTTTATTCACCCTTTGATGGACACTTGGGTTGCATCCACCTTTCGGCGATTGTGAATAAAATAATGCTGTTATAAGCATTGGTGTACAAATATCTGTCGAGGAGTCCCTGCTTTCACTTCTTTTGGATACATAAGTAGGAGTGGGAATTACCTAGTCATATGGTAATTCTATGTTTAACTTTCTGTGGAACTGCTAAACTGTTTTACAAAGCTGCTGCACCATTTTACACTCCCACTAACAATGTAGGAAGCTTCTTGCCAAACACTTGTCATTTTCAGTTTTCTTTTTTTAAAGATTTTATTTATTTATTCATTTATCCCCCCTTGCTGCTTGTACTCGCTGGGTCAGCTAACCACGCCTTCACCCAGGGCCTCCCATATGGTAAACGGGAGCCCTACTGATTGAGCCACAGCCGCTTCCCTTTAGTTTTCTTTTAATAATAGCCATCCTATTGTGTATGAAATGGTATCTCATTGTAGTTTTAATTTGCATTTCTCTAATGGCTTATTATATTGAACATATTTTCATATGCTTATTGGTTATTTGAATGCCTTTTTTTGAGAAATGTCTATTCAAATCCTTGGCTAATTTTTAAATTCGGTTGTTAATTTATTTTGTTGAGTTGTAAGAGTTTTTTTTTTTTTTTTTCTAATATATTCTGCTTATTAAACCCTTATCAGATATTTGGGTTCCAAATATTTTCTCCCATTCTGTAAATTGTCTTTTCACTTTCTTGATAATGTCTTTTGTTGCACAAAAGTTTTTAATTTTGGTGAAGTCTATTTTAATCTATTTTTCTTTAGTTGCTTGTGCTTTTGGTATAAAATTGAAAAATCCATTGCCTGCTACAAGATCCTGAAAATATTTCTCCTTGTCATCTTGTGAGAGTTTTATAGTATTAGCACTTATATTTAGGTTGTTGATCCATTTTGAATTAATTTTTATGTATGATGAGAGGTAGGAATCTACTTTCACTCATTTGCTTCTGAATTTCCAGTTTCCCAGCACCATTTGTTGAAGAGGCTGTTATTTCTACATTGAATGAATTTTGCACCTGTGCCAAAAATCAGCCGGCCATAGATGTGTGGATTTATCTCTGTACTCTCACTTCTATTCCATTGGTCTATATATCTGTCCTTATGCCAGTACCACACTGTATTATTATTATTATTATTATTATTATTATTATTATTATTTTACTGGTGCAGTAGATTGTTTTAATCTCTTATTATGTCAAATTCAAACTTTTCATTTTTAGTTAAGGTAATTTGTAGCATCAGTAGACAGCAATACCCCAAAACAGATTTTGTCACATAAACAATTTTCCATTTAGACAGGCAACTGTTTCTAGCTGCTGCAATTGGAATAGGTGGATTTACAGAACAACTAGCTGTGCTTGAGCCTTCTTTGCAAGCAACTTTAAATCTGTAATGCACTTGGCAGTTGTCTTCTTTTCCTGCTGTATAGAGATGCTCTGCATCATGTCCTTCTCCACCCAGTTTATCATGTGTTCTTGCTCCTTTTGATGCATCGTATTCTGCACAGAGTTTTGGTAGTACAGACAGTTCTTTACTTCCTTATATACTCTCTGCAGCCATTCCTGGTAAGTAACCTCCAAGGTCATAGCAATGTTATTCCTCTGGACATCGAGAAAGGCAATGATACTTCTGCACCAGTGCCTGCTGTGATTTCTTGAAGCCAATCACATCTTGGATGTTTTTTGATGGAAACCTGATTCACCTCTTCTAGTTGGGCAATATTTTGCTCATTGAGTGTATCAGCAAATTGTCCAGTAGAGACACCATATTTTTAAATTACAGAGACGAGCAACCCTACTGTTGATAAGGTAGAGAAGGTTTCTGGGGTAATCACATATTTTTCTTGGATAGAAAATACAAGATAAGTCCAGTTCCGAGTATGTGGGGTCTTGTGACACTGCTTTTAGGAAAAAGGAACTGGAAGAATTCCTCAAGGATCAGCCCAAGGCAAACTTTTCCTCCTTAATCAGGAAGAGATGGTACAGGGGCAAAACTTGGCTGCCCTGCTTGATAATACCCCTGGATCTAGGAGGACTACGTTCTTTGGAGAGGGGGCTGCTGTAGTGGTGGCAGAGTACCACTTGGGACAGCATGGTCAGCGAGGGTCCAAGAAGCAGTCCTAGAATCCCTGTGACCCCAAAAGGAGAGTTTGTCAGGGGCAGCAGTAAGATGGCCAGTCACCATACTGCTTAATTTACTGTGGCTTTGTAGTAAGTTTTTAAATCAGGAGGTGTGAATCCTTCAAAAAATGTTTTCCTTTTTAATATTATTTTGGCTATTCGGAACCACTTGCAAATTCCATATGAATGTGAGGATTAACTTTTCCATTTCTACAAAAATGGCTGTTGGAATTTTGAAAGGAAGTTCATTGAATTTGTAGATAGCTTTGGGTATTATTAACATCTTAACAATAATAAGTCTTCCAATCCATGAACATGGGATGTTTTTTCATTTTGTTTAGGTCTTTACTTTCTTTCAACACTGTTTTGTAGTTTTCAGTTTATAAGTCTCTCACCTCCTTGGCTAAATTTATTCCTAGGTATTTTATTATTTTAGATGCTATTATAAATGGAATTATTTTCTTGATTTCATTTTCAGATAATTCATTGCTGGTGTATATAGAAACCCATCTGACTTCTATGTGCTTATCTTATATCCTGCAACTTTGCTGAATTCATTTATTAGTTCTAGTAGCTTTCTTGTGGATTGTTTGGGATTTTCTATATATAAGATCACATCATCTGTGGGTATGGATAATTTGACTTCTTTCTCTCCAATTTGGATGACTTTTATTTCTTTTTCTTGTCTGATTGCTCTGGCTAGAACTTCCAGGTCATAGTTGAATAACAGTGGTGACAGAGGGTATTCTTATCTTGTTTCTGATCTTAGATCTATAGCTTTCAGTCCATCACCATTGAGTATGATATTTGCTGTAGGCTTTTCATAAATCCTCTTTATTATATTGAGTAAGCTCCCTTCTATGTCTAGTTTACTGTTTTTTTTTTTTAAGATATATTTTATTTCTCCCCATCCCCTCGTTGTTTGCATTTGCTATGTCTCTTTGTAGTGTGCTTGTATTTTTAGGAGGCACCGGGAACCCAACCCGGGACCTCTCATGTGGGAGGGAGGTGCCTAATTGCTTGAGCCACCTCCACTCCCTCCTTTGTTGTATCTTTCATTATGTTTTCCTCCTTGTGTCTCTTGTTGCATCATCTTGTTGTGTCAGTTCAGTGTGCCAGCCCATTGCATCAGCTCGCTGTCTTGCTTGTCTTCTTTAGGAGGTACCAGGAACCGAACCTGGGACCTCCCTTTGGTAGGCAGGAGCTCAATTGCTTGAGCCACATCCTTTTCCTTTTTTTTATGAAATGATATTGAATTTTGTCGGATACCTTTTCTCTGTCAATTGAGATAATGTGTTTTTAAAATTCTGTCTAATAATGTGGTGTATTGTATTGATTTTCTTATGTCGAACCACTCTTGCATTCCTGGAATAAATCCCACTTGGTCATGTGTATAATCTTTCTTATGTACTGTTGGATTTGGTTTGCCAGTATTTTGCTGAGGATTTTAAGTCCATATTAAGAAGGAATATTGGTTTTGGTATCAGGGTAATGTTGACCTCTTAGAGTGAGTTAGGAGGTAATCCATTCTCAACTTTTTTGGGAAGAGTTTGAGAGGATTGGTATTAAATATTGAAATCTTTAGTAGAATTCTGCAGTGAAGCCATCTGGTCCTGGACTTTTCTTTTGTTTGGGATGTTTTAATTACTAATTTGATTTCTTCACTTGTTTTAGGTCTTTTGAGATTATGTGTTGTATTAGACAATTTGTTTATTTCTAGGAATTTGTCCATTTCATCTAGGTTTTCTAATTCATTGGCATAGAATTTGCCATAGTACTTTCTTGTAATCCTTTTTATTTCTGTATGGTTGGTAGTAATGCCCTACTCTCAGATTTTAGTTGTTTGTGTCCTCTCCTCTTTCTTTCTCAGTCTGGCTAAAGTTTTGTTGATTTTATTGATCTTTTCATAAAGCCAACTTTTGTTTTTGTTTATTCTTTTTTCCCCTATTATTTATTTCACTTATCTCTGCATAATCTTTACTATTTTCTTCCTTCTTCTAACTTCAGGTTTAGTATGTTTTTCTTGTTCTAGTTTCTTTAGGTGTAAAGTTTCATTATTGAATTGTGATCTTGTTTTTTAAAGTAGGCATTTAGAGGTGTTCATTTCCCTCTGAGCACTGCCTTCACTGTGTACTATAGGTTTTGGTATGTTTGTTCTTGGTTTCATTTGTCTCAAGATATATTCTAATTTTCCTTTTGCTTTTTTCTTTGTCCTATTGGTTGTTTAATATTGTGTTGTTTAATTTCCACATATTTGTTATTTTTCCAGTTTTCCTTCTGTTGATTTCTAGCTTTATTCCATTATGATTTGAGAAGATACTTTAGATACTTTCAATATTTTTACATCTATTAATATTTGACTTGTGGCATAACAAATGATCTATCCTGGAAAATGTCCCATATGCACTTAAAAAGAATGTGTATTCTGCTGTTGGATGGAGTGTTCTATATTTGTCCATGAGGTCTAATTGGTTAATAATGTTGTTCAAATCTTTTATTTTCTTATTTTCTGATTTGATGATATATTATTGTAAGTGGTGTATTGTAGTCTTCAATAATTATTGTAGAAATATCTTTTTCTCCCTTCAATTCTGTCAGTTTGCTTTCATATATTTTGTGATCTGATATCAAGTGCATATTTGTTTATAGTTGCTATATCTTCTCACTGGATTGAGCCTTTTATCAGTATGTAATATCCCTGTCTCTTGTAATTTTTTTTTGATTTAAAGACTATTTTGTCTGACAATGATATAATCACTCGAGCTCTCTTTTGATTACTATTTGCATGAAATATCTTTTTCTACCCTTTTACTTTCAACCTCTTTGTAGCTTTGTTGCTAAAGTGAATCTCTTGTAGACTGCATATAGATGGATCATGCTTTTTCATCCAATCTGCCAGTCTCTGCCTTTTAATAGGGAGTTTAATCTATTGACATGTAAAGTAATAACTGAGACAGAAGAATTTATTTCTGCCACTTATTATTTGTTTTTGGTATGTCTTGTATGTTATTTTTCCCCTCAATTATTCCATTAATGCTTTTTATGTATTTAGTTGCTTTTTTGTAGTGTACCATTTTGATTTCCTTCTTTCCTTTTCTCTAATTATTGGTTATTTTTTTAGTGGTTAACTTTGTAATTACAGTGAACATCTTGAACTTAAAACCTAGTTTGACAAGTACCAGCATAGTTTCAGTAATATACAAACTCTCCAATTCTTACATATCTCCATCCCTCCCCTTTATATTATTGTTGTTTCAGAGTATATCTATATACATTGTGTGCCCAGTAACATAGATTTTAAATGTTATTTTACACATTTGCCTTTGAGTCATGGGATGTGGGGAGTGGAAATGAGTTATAAAGCAAAAATACAATGCATGATTTTATATTTACCTATGTAGTTACTTTTACCAGTGTTCTTTTTTTTTTCGTATGGCTTTTCGTTACTATAGTGTTCTTTTATTTCAACCTGAAGGACTTCCTTTAGTCTTACTTGTAGATCAGGTCTTCTGGTAATGAATTCTTTCAGCTTTTATCTGCAAATGTCTTAAATTTTTCTTCATTATTGAATGATAATTTTCATGGATATAGGATTCTTGGTTGACAGTTTTTTTTTCTGTAAGGACTTTAAATGAATCAATTTAAAATTGATTTCAGCTCTCAATTTCTGATGAGAAATCCATTGTTAATCTTATTGGGGGATCTCTTGTATGTTACAAGTCCCTTCTCTCTTGTGACTTCAAAATCTTCTCCTTGTCTTTGGATTTTGAAAATTTCCCTAAAGTGTATCTTGATTTTGATCTCTTAGAGTCTATCCTTCTTAAGGTTTGTTGAGCCTCCTGGATTTGTATATTCATGTCTTTCATCAGATTTGGGAAGTTTTCATTCATTATTAATTCAAATTCTTTTTCTGCCCCCTTCTCTCTTGTCCTTTTGGGAATCCAAAGATGTGTGTGTTGGTATTCCTAATGGCATTGTACAGATCCCTCAGGCTATATTCATTTTTAATTTATTTGCTCCTTACATTGGTTAATTTCAATAGTTTTCTCTTCATTTTCACTGATGTTATCTTCTGCTTGTTCACATCTGCTGTTGAATCTATGTAGTGAGCTTTTCATTTCAATTATTGTACTTTGTAGCTCCAAAATTTCTGTTTGGAAATTTTTATAAAATTTCCATCTCAGTTTTGTTCAAACAGTGTTTCCCTAATTTCCTTTTTTTTTTTTTGGTATATGGATTTCTTTAGTTCATTGAACATATTAGGAAAGTTGGTTTAAAACTTCTGACTTATAGTTCCAATGTAAGATCTTCCTCAGGGATGGTGTTAGGCAAATTCTTTTTTCCTGTGAATTGACTCTACTTTCCTATTTTATTTTGTGTGTGTTTTGTAATTTTTTTTGAGATAGGGATACTCTAGATATTATATTGTTACAACTCTGGAAATCTAGTTCTTCTACTTCTCTCTGTTTGGTAAGATGGTTATTGTTGTTGAGGGCTTGAGCCTTCAGTTTGTGACTTTTCCAAACTACTTTTGTTCCTAAACAAGGAATGGAAAGATAAAAGAGAAAATAAATAACTCCTCCCTTGTTGCTTTTGCCTGAGCCAGCCTCCCAGCATCTGAAGTAGCTGATCCAAAGCAGTAATCAGCAGTCAGACCACACATACCTGAATTTGGGAGGTATAGGTATCTATAGCTTATCCTGACAGTAGCGAGCTATGCCAGGAACTTGGACTGCAGACCCCACTGCACCTGTCATGTGATTGGGGTTGAGGTTTGGGGGATGGTAGCTACTATTTGGAGAGTGACATTCACTGATGTTAACTGATACCAGCCTCTTTCTCTAGCTCTTCCCTGTATGCTGCACAGTGTTCCACTAGACTCCACACTTTCAAATTAGTTGATTTGGATAGTTCCTGCCAGTTAAATAATTGTTTAGCTGGAGGGACTGATTCTTGGAGCTTCCTACTCTGCCATCTTCCCACAATCTTTTCTCTAAAGCATTTCTGAACTGGTACAATAGTCATTTTTGCTTAATTTTATAAAGTATGGTTTTAAATTCTATTTTTGAAAATTCTCCTTTAATGCTATTTCCTTGGCTCATAAAATGTAAAAAATTACTTCAATTGACTTTACTTTCATAATTTTACTTTATCAAAATCTTTCACAACATTTTGGTCAAGTGCTAGAATATATATAATTTTCATAACTTTTGGATCTTAACCTAAGGTTTATTTATTTTTTCTCTTTTTATGAAATGCTTAAAGGACAGATTTATCTGGTTATACTTTACAGTTTTACAGAAAGATCCTTTTCTTCTTTTACTATTTTGACAGGTGAGAAGTCAAGGGAACAATCAACAGACTGGTTTAAGTGAGTGGAAATTTGTCCAGTGTACAGGAATTTGCTTTCTCCATGGTGTGAAAGCTTGTGTTTGTGACACAGAAAGTGATGTTGTGTAAAAATGTGAAGGACAGGATTTACTCTGGCCTTGACCAAGGTGAGAAGTTGAGGTGGAAGAGTTGGTCTCTTTTTAGGAGTGTTTTGGAACTTGACAAGTCTGTCAGTTTTGTTACCTATCAATTAAGCAGAAGACTAAGTGAATGAGATGCAGTTTCACAACCCGAGATATACCTCTAAAATCTTTTTTTCTTTTGGTTGATGTATTTTTAAGCAGTTGAATACGTTTTCCATAAATTTCCGGGCCTTCCATTTACTTTTGAATAGAAGCCAATGAGAAATACTTAGAAGGCTGGTGCAGTAATAGAATGAACTGATAGAAAACTCCTGGCTTTTCTCAAGTGTGTGCTGGTGAAAAAAACGACTATAATTTAATAGAGAAATGTTGGACAATGATTTTATTTATGAATTAAAAAACAAATGAGCCCTCCTTTTTAAATTCATAGGTTCAAAACATTTAGTTACGCCTTACTAGCTCACTCTTTGTTCGTTATGCTTTACATTGATGGAATTTAACATGCCATGTTGCATTGTTGGATCTGCCCCACAGTTCTAAAATACTGGATTTTATTTAAATCTTGGGGGAAAAAAAAGATACTGTTTAATGTTTGTTTTAGTTTTCTTGTTGCCAAAGCAAATACCATGCAGTGTAAATGGGAATTTTTTAGTTTACACTTTTGAGGCTAGGAGAAGTCTAAAATCACAGGTGTCATCAAGATGATGCTTTCTCCTAGAAGACTGGAGTGCTCTGGGTCTGGCTGCTGGAGATACTTGGTCCTTGGCTTTTCTGTCACATGTCATTGTACATGGTGGCCTCTTCTAACTTTTCCCTTCTTTTTTGGGTTCCATTGATGTTCAGCTTCTGGTTGCTCCCTGTGTACCTTTCTCTCTCTTTGGGACCTTCCCTGTAAGGTCTCCAGTAATAGGATTAAGGTTTATCCTGATTGAGGTGGGACATACCTTAACTGAAGTAACCTCATCAAAAGATCCTATTTATAAGAGTTCACACCTATAGGAATGGATTAAGTTTAAGAACATGTTTTTTTTTTGGGTGGGGGGAATGGGTACATAGCTCAAGTTCCAACCATCATAATGTTAGAAATGGAGATTTGTGGAATTTTGCCTAGAGTTGGTTCAAGCAAGGAAAATGTCTCAGTGAACATGAAGAATACCTAATTGTAACTTGACTGTTGACTTTCCACCCCTGACACCAAATATATATATATATTCTTAGACTTTGGAATGGTAGATGCCTTTTCAAGCCCAGTCCTTGGTGTCTGTACTGGCTGTAATATGGCTAGTTAATGGGGACTGGTACTGCTTGCACATATATCTGCCAGTACCAGTAATAAACACACATGTTTATTGGTCATTAAGCTCTGAAATGTCCCATTTTATCTTTCAGATATCCAAGGACACATAGATGAAAGCCAGAGCTTTATGATGCTTACTCTGAGGCTCATGGGTGTTGAGAGAGGAAAGCTGCCTTGCTATAATTCTCAAGGAATTTTTTGGCAGCCATCTTCTAATTCTTTTGCTTACTTCGTACAGGGACCATCTACACAGTTTTCCTCTGACCATCTTTGGAGTTAGAAACTCCTGCTTTAGCCTTCATAAGATTATAGGAACATTTTGCAGTGGCCTAAGATCTCTTGACATTTATTTTAATGCTTAAGAGTAGAGAATTGAAAGTTAGACTTTGGTTTTAGTCCTAGCTCTGTCACTGTGTGATCTTAGTTACATAATCTCTTTAAGCTTCAGATTTCTTGTCTATAAAATAGACGTTTATGCATTCATTTGTACATTTACTCATTCATTCATTCATTCATCATAATGAACATTTACTAAGTGCTTTCTGTTTGCTAGATCTCTTTTCAGCACTGGAAAGCTAGCAATGAGGAAAGCAGACAAAACCCTGCTCCATGGAGCTTACATTTCACTGGGGAGATGGAATATAAATTAATGGTAATTAAAATATGTTAAATGGTAACAGTTGCAACAAATAAAAATAAAACAGGATCAGGTGTAGAAAGAGATAAGATTGGAAGGGAGTTTCAGTTTTATGTGGGGTAGACAGGAGAGGCCTCTGCAATTAGGTGGCATGGTAGCAGGAACATATATGCAGAGAGGAATGATGTATGAGGATATCTGGGGACAGAGCATCTTAGGGAACAGCAATGATGGCAAGCACTGCACAATTCCTGAGGTGAGCACAGCCTTGGTGTGTTTGAGGAGTAATGAGGAGATCAGTGTGGCTAGAATAGAGTGAGGGTCAGAGCAGGCATGATAGTAGTAACTGTCTTGTGGAGTTGCTTAGAAAATTGAATGAGATAACACATTTAATATGTAAATTGCACACACTAAAAGAATCATAGTGAGTGAGGATTATTTTAGGAACGCAAAAAGAGATCAGTAGTAGGACATTATTAATGACATTCATCATCTTATTAGATATAACTAGATATAACTGGGTCTCCAGTAATAGGATTAATAGAAGTAATAGGATCCATTTTATAGAAAAGGCTTCTTATAAAATTTAATATTGATTATTTTTTTAAAAAAGTACCCTCACATTCTCTGCAAAATAAGGAATATACATCTCATTCCAAAAACAATCTCAAGCTTAATAGGGAATTCAAGAACATTCCCATTAAAGTAAGAAACAAAATAGGGATGCCCACTACTTTCACTATTTATTAATTGTATTTTGGAATCATAAACAGTGCATTTGGACAAGAGAAAGGAAATAAAGGTATAAAATCAGAAAAGAAGTAAAATGAATATTATTTGTAAATAATGGGAATATTTGATTAGAATGCCCAAGAGAATCAAGTGAAAAACTAATTTTCAATAATAAGATAATTTGTAAATGTGTTTGAATACCCAAATAGTGTGTTAACATTCATACTACCAATAACTATTTAGAAGATATAATGGGGAAGAAAAGTTCATTGGCATAAAAAAGGAGAAAATACCTAAGATTACACTTAACAAAAAATATGTATGATATACATGAAGGAATTTAAAGATTTTCCTGCAGGGCACAAAAGAAGAAAAATGGGAAGGCTTGCCATATTCTTGGATATAAAAGGTCAGTTCTACCTAAATTAATCTATGTGTTTAATGTAATACCAATAAAATACCAACCAAAGTTTTTAGGGGGAACTAAACTAAGAGATTCTCTGTTCCTCTGGAAAAATAAGCAAGCATCAATAGCTAGGACAATTCTGAAAAAGATATTAAAACATACAGTAAGGTTACAATAATTGAAACAATGGTATTACCAAGTGAATAGACGGCTAGATTAGTGGAACAAGAACAGAATGTTAAGAAATAGACATAGATACTTATAGCAGTGTAGCATATGATAAAGGTTGGGGAAAGATGCTCTGTTCAATAAATAGTAGTGGGATGCCCAAATAGCCATCTGGGAAAAAAAAGTTATTGGGATGTTAAACCAAAATCAATATATATTAAACAAAGATTTTAAAAACAAAGCAATAAGTTGTAGAGGAAACCATGGGAAAGTTATTTTATAATATTGGAGCACATATGGCCTCAGACAGATGAGAAGTCATAAAAGAAGAGATTGATAAATTTGATTACATAAAAACCAAAAAAACTAACAACTCCAATGATCCTGTATAAGCGAAGGTAAAGAACAAAGAAATTGGGAAAAGCATTTGCTTCTCGTATCACAAAGGGGCCAATTTCCCTAATGAAGAGCTTCTACCGGTATATAAGAAAAAGTTCAAAACCCAATAGAAAAATGACAAATGATATAGCTAATCTACATGAAGGGAAATAACAATGGCTTTTAAACATATGAGAAGATGCTTCACTTTATTCATTATAAGAGATATGCATGCATTACAGCTACAATGATATACCATTTATCACTATCAGATGGAGAAAGATAAAAAAGTTTTATAGCATACTCTTTAGAGAGTATGAGTACAAAACAATACAGTCTTTTTAGTGGGCAAGTTGGCAAAATCTCTATTAAAAATCTCATATCCTTTGACCAGGAATTTCAGTTTCAGAAATTTATCCTAGTTAAAAATACATACTTCTATATATATACATTTATATGTACTATGAATGTATCCTATCCTATATATACATACATATTCACCCTGCATGAGAAAATGATATGTGTACAAGAACAGTCATTGTAGTCATACTTTTAATGACTAAATATTGGAAACACACCTAAGTGTTCATTAATGGGAGCCTGAATAAATAATGTTACAGCTATACATTAGAAAATTGTGCATTATTGAAAAAAGACCTTTTATGAACCAGTTTGGAAATATTGCCAGTATATATTGTTAAGTGAAGAATGCAAGGTACAGAACAGCTTATGTAGTATGTTTGCAGGAAAAAGATGAATACATAATGTTTTGCTTGAATATGAATAGATACATCCTCTAGGGAGAGTAACTTCATGGCTGAGGATCCTCCCCTCTTTTCAAAAAAGAAAAAATTTACACTTAGCCCAGTGCCTTGCACTTAGTGCTTAAGTTAGTGGTGGTGGTTTTAATTGTGATCACAGGGTTCTTTTGTTTCATGGCTTGTTAAAAGTTGCGCCTAGAAGAGGACACTCATCTCACCATAGTGTTTAATGAGTGTCTTCCTCAGGTTATTCATCAAGAATGCTTATATGTACTTCCTGAAATATGTTCTCTGTAGGATGTACATACCAACTCTGCACACCAATGATTCAAATAAGACTGAGAAACCTTGGGATAAACAGAACTAAGTGGGCTTCTATCATACAGGCCCTCTGTGACAGTTTGAAGTTATTTTATGAGTCCCCAAAAGAAAAAGGCTATATCTTGAACTAATCCATTCCTGTAGGTGTGGCTCCCTTTTGATTGTATGTCAGTGAAGCATGACTCAGATTGGGTCTCTGCCCTTTCACTGGAGCTTTATATAAATGGAGTCACAGAGAAAGAGACACAGAGAAAGGAAGCTGCCATTTTCAACCCTGCCATGTGAGAAGGGGACTTGAGGATCACTAGCAGCCAAAGCTTAAGCATGAAGCTCCCATGAGGCTGGGCTTACGGAGCATCCTAAGGCTGAAGAGACAAGCCATATGCCTGATAGCCTACAGGTGAATTCGAGACTGAGAAAGGAGGCATAGATAAGCCCTATGCCTGATTATCCATAGCTGAGGTCCGGGAGACGGTAGGTTCTGGAGGAGAAGGCAGGGACCTTGGCAGAGATTGGCCACTATCTTTGCCGCATAGCAGGACACCAGGATCAGTAGTAGGTGACTTTGGTGAGAAAGCATCTCTGATGGTGTCTTGATTTGAACATTTCACAGCCTCGGAACTGTAAGATTTTCCCCTAATAAAATTCCCATTATAAAAGCCAACCCATTTCTGTACTTTGCATCGGCAGCCCTGTGGCAAACTAAGACACCCTCTTCGAACCTTAGTATATATAATGTGATTTCTGAGTATTCAAAAGGGATATTTAGAATGCAGCATTTTCCAAATTTATTAGAATATAGAACCTTAATAACAACTATAATGACAATTATGACTGCTACTTTTTAAAAGAAACATCTTATGAGTCTAGTTGTCACTTTTGGAAACATCACTTTGGTACTTGGAATTTAGTTTTGTTTACTTTTTTTTTTTTTCCCAACTAAAAGCAAGTGTTTATTTTGTATGAAAAAAATTACAGAATACTGATCACAGGAACGATTTGCCTGTTGCACTGAGTAATTATTGTTCATATACTATAATGTTGTTATTTAACATTTATCTGGTCTATTCCAGCTCATTTTTGGTTACTATTTGCATGGAATACCTTTTTCCATCTGTTCACTTTTAACCTGGTTGTGTCCTTACGTTGGAGGTGGGTTTCTGGTAGACAACATATCGATGGCTCATGTTTTTTTTATCCATTCTACCAGTCTATGTCTTTTGTCTGGGGAGTTCAATCCATTAACATTCAGTGTTATTACTGTAAAGGCATTACTTCATCCATTTTGTCCTTTAGCTCTATGTTGTCATATTGCTGTATTGTCTATCTTCTTCTTATCATTTAGTTTACCTTTCCTAATAATCATCATTTCTAAACTCGTCTCCAAATCTCTCGCCCTTGTTTTTCTTTTCAGGCTGCAGCACCCCCTTTAGTATCTCTTGTAAATCTGGTGTTTTGGTACCATATTCTATCAGTTTTTGTTTGTCTGTGAAGACTTTGAACTTACCCTCATTTTTGAAGGATAGCTTTGCCGGATATAGAATTCTTGGCTGGCAGTTTTTCTCTTTCAGTACCTTAAATACATCATACCACTTTCTTCTTTCCTCTATGGTTTCTGCTAGGGGTCAGCACTTAATCTTATCGGGGTACCATTGTACTTGATGCTTTGCTCTTCTCTTGCTGCTTTCAGAATCCTCTCTTTATCTCTGATATTTGTCACTCTGAATAGTTGGTGTCTCAGGGTAGGTCTATTTGGATTTATTCTGTTTTGGGTGTGTTGTCCCTTCTTGGATATTGATATTTATGTCCTTCATAAGGGTTGGGAAGTTTTTGGTCATTATTTCCTCAAATATTCTTTCTGCCCCTTTTCCATTCTCTTCTCCTTCTAGGACACTGGTAGTGTGAATGTTTGTGCATTTTGCATTGTCTTTCAATTCCCTGAGACTGTTCCATTTTTAACATTCTCTTCTCTTTCTGTTCTCCTGTATTTTCCAGTTCAGGTGTTCTGTTTTTGAAATCACTGTTTTAGACAGCCAAAGGGATGCTGATGCAAAGTTCCAGAATTCTGTTGGCTTTTATAAAGGATATTTGGGGTAGAAGCTTATGGTCACAAGGCCCTAAAGAGTCCAACTCAAGGTACTGTAAGAGGTAAATTCTCACCCAAAGTCATTGGCCATGTGTTGGAGCAAGATGGCGGGTGGTATCTGCCAGGGTTCAGCGTTCCTTCTTCCTCTTAAGGTTCCGTGGTTCCAGCTTCTTCCAGTTTCACCTGTAGGCTGGTAAAAGGCTTTTCTCCGTGGGGCTTGTTTCTCTCTGGGCCCAGCTGCAGCTGTAGACTATTAGTCTCATCTCTCTTCCTGGGGCCTCTGCTGTGTGTATGGAGCTGTCTCTATTTCTTTGTGTTTTTCTGTGTATTTACTTCCCAGGGCTACAGCATCAAAAACTCTCTCTCCTCTGCTGTATTGTTTTCTCTGTGAGTCCCCACCTACCAAGGGCCCCCTTGGTGGTCAGGGACTCGACATTCTGACATGGCCAAATCAAAGCCTTAACCATAATTTAATCAAGTAAAAGTGAAACCTCTAAATCTAATACAATCTGATACATGCAGAGGAACAGACCAGTTTACAAACACAATCCAATATCTATTTTTGGAATTCATAAACAATGTCAAACTGCCACAACCACTAATTCTGTGTTCAAGCAATTCAAATCTGCTCTTATATTCCTCTAATGTATTTTTAATCACATCCATCCTGTCTTTCATTTCCATAAGGTCTATTCCTTTTCTTTGCAGGCCTCCAAATTGTTCTTTGTGCTTTCCCAGTGTCTTCTTAATATCCTTAATTTCTTTCTTTTCTTTTTTTTTTTAACTTTATTTTGTACATTTAATAATTGAAAATATAAACAATTAAAAACTAAAAAGTAAACACAGATGAATAAGTCCATACATTTCTCAATTAAACGTACTGGATACATATAAATTTTATTTTTGAGTCAAACAATATGTTACACAATATATTTGGTTCATAGTAATGCATTCATACAGTATTTGAAAATGTGGGTAAACATCTTCAAGACCTCGTTGTAGGTGGTGGTTTCTTGGACCTTACATCCAAAGCACATGCTTTGGGTCTTTTTTGTCTGGCTTGATTCACTCAACATAATGTCCTCCAGGTTCATCCATGTTGTCATATGCTTTATGACTTCATTTCTTCTTACAGCTACATAATATTCCATCGTGTGAATAGACCACAGTTTGTTTATCTGTTCGTCTGTTGATGGACACCTGGGTTGTTTCCAACTTTTGGCAGTCATGAATAATGTTGCTATGAACATCGGTGTGCAGATATCTGTTCGTGTCACTGCTTTCAGTTCTTCTGAATATATACCCAGTAGTGGTATTGCCGGGTCACGTGGCAAGTCTATATTCAAATTCTTTAGAAATGGCACAGTAGCTGTACCATTTGGCATTCCCACCAACAGTGAATAAGTGTTCCTATCTCTCCACATCCCCTCCAACACTTATAGTTCTCTGTCTTTTTAATAGTGGCCATTCTGAGAGGTGTGATTATCATCTCCCTAATCATTAGTGATGTTGAGCATTTTTTCATGTGTTTTTTTGCCATTTGTATTTCTTCTTTGGACAAATGTCTATTCAAGTCTTTTGCCCGTTTTTAAATTGGGTTGATTGTCTTTTTATTGTTGAGTTGTAACATCTCTTTATATATCCTGGATATTAAACCCTTATCGGATATGTGATGTCCAAATATTTTTTCCCATTGAGTTGGCTGCCTTTTCACCCTTCTGACAAAGTCCTGTGAGGTGCAAAAGTGTTTAATTTTGAGGAGGTCCCATTTATCTATTTTTTTCTTTTGTCACATGTGCTTTGGGTGTAAGGTCCAAGAAACCACCACCTATGACAAGATCTTGAAGATGTTTCCCCATATTTTCTTCTAGTAGTTTTATGATCCTAGCTTTTATATTTAGATCTTTGATCCATTTTGAGTTGATTCTTGTATAGGGAGTGAGATAGAGGTGTCCTCTTTCATTCTTTTGGTTATAGATATCCAGTTTTCCCAAGACCATTTGTTGAAGAGACTCTTTTTTCCTGTTAGCATGGACTTGATAGGTTTGTCAAAAACCAGTTGACTGTATAGGTGAGGGTTTATTTCTGGGTTCTCAATTCTATTCTACTGATCGATGTGTCTATCTTTATGCCAGTACCATAGTGTTTTGACCACTGTAGCTTTGTAATATGTTTCAAAGTCAGGCAGTGAAATTCCTCCCATGTCGTTCTTCTTTTTTAGAATGCTTTTGGCTATTCAGGTGCACTTACCCTTCCAAATGAATTTGGTAATTGTCTTCTCTAATTCTATAAAGTAAGCTGTTGAGATTTTGATTGTTATTGCATTGAATCTATAAATCAGTTTGACATCTTCACGATATTTATTGTTCCAGTCCATGAACACAATGTCTTTCCATTTGTTTAGGTCTTTTAAAATTTCTTTTAGCATTGTTTTGTAGTTTTCTGCATATAGGTCCTGTACTTCTTTGGTTAAATTAACTCCTAGGTATTTGAGTCTTTTTGTTGCTATTGAAAATGGAATTTTCCTCCTGATTTCCTCTTCAGATTGTTCAGTACTAGTGTACAAAAACATTACTGATTTTTGCATGTCGATCTTGTATCCTGCCACTTTGCTGAACTCATTTATTAATTCAAGTAGCTTTGTTGTGGATACTTCAGGATTTTCTAAATACAGGATCATGTCATCCGCAAACAGTAAGAGTTTTACTCCTCTTTTCCTACTTGGACGCCTTTAATTTTTTTTTTCCTTGTCTAATTGCCCTAGCTAGAACTTCTAGTACAATGGTGAATAACAATGGTGACAGTGGGCATCCTTGTCTTGTTCCCGATTTTAGAGGGAAAGCTTTCAACCTTTCCCCATTGAGTATGATGCTGGCTGTGGTCTTTTCATATATGCCTTTTATAATATTGAGGAATTTTCCTTCTATTCCTATCTTTTGAAGTGTTTTTGTCAAAAAAAGATGCTGGATTTTGTCAAATGCCTTTTCTCCATCGATTGAGATGATCATTTTTTTTTTTTTTCCCCCTTCAGTTTGTTAATGTGGTGTATTACACTGATTGATTTTCTTATGTTGAACCAGCCTTGCATACCAGGAATAAATCCCACTTGGTCGTGATGTATAAGTCTTTTGATATGCTGTTGGATTCGATTTGCAAGTATTTTGTTGAGAAGTTTTGCATCTATGTTCATTAGAGAGATTGGCCTGTAATTTTCTTTTCTTGTAGTATCTTTATCTGGCTTCAGTATTAGGGTAATGTTGGCTTCATAAAATATGTTCGGTAATTTTCCCTCCTTTTCAATTTTTTGGAAGAGTTTAAACAGGATGGGTGTTAATTCTTTTCGAAATGCTTTGTAGAGTTCACCGGTGAAGCTATCTGGTCCTGGACTTTTCTTTGCTAGGAGATTTTTGATGACAGATGCAATCTCCTTAATGTGATTGGTTTGTTAAGTTCTTGTATATCTTGTAGCGTCAGTGTAGGTTGGTTGTGCATTTCTAGGAATTTGTCCATTTCCTCTAGGTTGTCTGTTTTGTTGGCATATAGTTTCTCATAATATCCTCTTATGATTCTTTTTATTTCTGTGGGGTCATTTGTAACTTCCCCTTTTTCATTTCTGATTGTATTTATTTGCATCTTCTCTTTTTCTTTGTCTAGCTAGGGGTTTGTCAATTTTATTGATCTTCTCAACCAGCTTTTGGTTTTGTTGATTTTCTCTATTGTTTTTGTTCTCGTTTTCATTTATTTCTGCTCTAATCTTTATTATTTCTTTCCTTCTGCTTGCTTTGGGATTGGTTTGCAGTTCTTTTTCTAGTTTCTCTAGTTCTTCAGTTAAGTCTTTGAGTTTAGGTCTCTCTTGTTTTTTAATATAGACATTTAGGGCTATAAATTTCTCTCTCAAGACTGCCTTCGCTGTGTCCCATAAGTTTTGATACATTGTGTTCTTGTTTTCATTTGTCTCAATATATTTACTAATTTCACTTGCAATTTCTTCTTTGACCCACTGATTATTTAGGAGTATGTTGTTCAGCCTCCACACATTTGCGAATTTACTTTTTCCCTGTTTATTATTGATTTCCAGTTTCATTCCCTTATGATCTGAGAAGGTGCTGTGTATAAATTCAACCTTTTTATATTTATTGAGGGCTGCATTGTGATCTAACATGTGGTCTATCCTGGATAAATATCCATGGGCACTTGAGAAGAATGTATAACCCACTGAGTTTGGATGCTGTGTTCTGTATATGTCTGTTAGTTCTAACTTGTTTATCATATTGTTCAAGTTCTCTGTTTCCTTGTTGATCTTCTGTCTAGTTGTTCTATCTAATGATGTGAGAGATGTGTTGAAGTCTCCAATGGTTATTGATTATTGTAGAAATGTCTGTTTCTCCCTTCAGTTTTGCCAGTTTGTCTCATGTATTTTGGGGCACCCTGGTTAGGTGCTTAGATATTTATGACTCTTATACATTCCTGTTGGATTGTCCTTTTGATTAATATATAATGCCTTCTGTATCTCATAACTTTTTTGCATTTAAAGTCTGTTTTGTCTGATATTAGTATAGCTTTGGTTTTCATATGTCATCTTGTTTTTGTCTCTCTTTTTACTGTTTTGGTTATCCTTTCTGCTTTTCTTTCTTCTATACTCTCCTCCAAGCCTCTCTCTCCTGTCTTTTTCTTTCAGGTTCCAATGCTTCCTTTAATATTTCCTGCAAAAGTGGAGTGAATTCTTTTTTGCAAACTCTCTTAGTTTCTGTTTGTTTTTGAATATTTTATACTCACCTTCATATTTGAAGGACAGTTTTGCTGGATAAAGAATTCTTGGCTGGCAGTTTTTCTCTTTCAGTTTCCTAATTGTATTATACCACTGTCCTCTTGCCCCCATGGTTTCTGAAGAGAAATCTGCACTAAATCTTACTGGACGTCCCTTGTACATGATGGTTTGCTTCTCTCTTGCTGCTCTGAGAATTTTCCCTTTATATTTGACATTTGACATTCTGAGAAGTATGTGTCTTGGAGTAGGTCTGTTTGGATTTATTCTGATTGGGGTACAGTGTGCTTCTTGGACATGTAAGTTCATTTCTTTTGTGAGAGTTGGGAAATTTTCAGCTATTATTTCCTGAAATACTCTTTCTGCCCCTTTTTCCTTCTCTTCTCCTTCTGGAATTCCCATGAAACGTATGTTGTTGCGTTTTGTGTCCTCATTCACTTCTCTGAGCCCCTGCTCAATTTTTTCCACTCTTTTTTCCCTCTGTTCTTTTCTCTATTCAATTTTAGCTGTTCTGTCTTCAGAATCACTTATTACTTCTTCTGCCATTTAGAGTCTACTGTTGTATGCCTCAAATGTGTTTTTGATCTCACCTATTGTCTCTTTCATTCCCATGAGCTCTGTTATTTTTCTGTTCAGGATTTCAAATTCTTCTTTGCATTCCCTCAATGTCTTCTTGATGTCATTTATCTCTTTAACTATATTGTCTTTCAACTCATTAATTTGATTTTGGAAATTTGTGTGCATCTCGCTGATTAGTTCTCTCAAATTTTGCATCTCTTCTGGGGCTTTGATGTGTTCCTTTTCTTGGGCCATGTCTTCTATTTTCTTAGTATGGCTTGTAATTTTTTGCTGATACCTAGGCATTTGATTAGGATGTAGTTTACTCAGATGCTCAATTTCTTTCTCTTTTGTAGGGATTTAGTGGCAGGAGGCTGTGGGTTATCATTGCTCTTTGATTTTTGGCTCCACCTGGATTGTTAGGATTGTCTTGCTGGTTGCTCAAAACTGGGCACTGGACCCAGTAACTGGTTGTAGAGTCACTTCCTAGGGCCTTGGACAGGGAGGCTCTAGAGGCTGGAAAAATCCTCTCCTACTTATATTTAATTTTTAATTTTCTTGTGTGCACTTACTTGGTCTGCCAAGAGGTGGTCCTCTTTGGCAGCTCTCAGTTTGGTGCCTGGTCTGAGTATATTTGTTGCAACACAGACAAGATCAATGCGATAGAGCTTCCTGTCTGGAGGCTAGGAGCCTTGTAATTCAAACTTTTTCTAAGACAGTTCTCCAGCCTTCTCTGGCAGACTCCTCCCTTTTCCCCGGCTAGGAAATATTTCCACTCCCCTCTGAGTCCTCAACAATCAGTCCCTGTTACTAGAGGAGGATATTGAGAAGGTTGTATATCTTTAGCCCCTTGCAGGCTCCATGGCAAACAATGGTGCAGCCCCACCTGGCCTGGAAGGGCTCTTGGGACACAGCAGACCCAATTTGTGAGTCAAAAGCTGAGTCAGCCTCAGGCTGTGTCCCTCTCTCTCTCTCCTTCCCTGGGATGGTAGATCCCTGGATCCCCCTTTATTTCTAGTCGCAGGCCCAGAGGCCCAAGAATTCTAAAATGTCTTTAGTGTGAGGGATGGTGCCGACAGCAGCAGCTGCTGTTTTCAACTCACCATTCTGTCATCATGATTTCCCTCCTTTGTCCCCCTGTCCTCTGGGTGGTGTCCAGCCTTTGCCTGTTGTCCTAAACCCTAGCAGATCTTTTTCAGTGTTGTTTCAGTCTGTCCTCTAGCTTTTTTTCTGGAGGAGAAGAGATTCCTGTGTCTTACTAGTCTGCCATCTTCTCGGAAGTCCTCTCCTTAATTTCTTTAGTCATATTTTCTTTAAATTCTTTGAAGTGATTTAGGAGAATTGTGTGATTATCACTGATTAATTTTCTTAAATCCTGTATATCTTCAGGATATTTGGTTTGTTCTTATGGCTGGGCCATCTCTTTCTGTTTCCCAGTATGGCTTGTAATTTTTTTTTGATGCCTAGGCATCTGAATATGTTGGTGAATTTACTCTAATGGCTAATCTCTCTCTTTTGCCAAATTTTTTTCCACAGCTCTTCTTTGATATTTGGTTCAACTTATTGTCAGTCTTTAAAATTGCCCAACTTAAGTTTCCAAAATTGGGCCAGGGACTCAGTAGTGGGGTGCAGTTTTCTCCCAGGGGTTGGATACAGAGAGTGCGGAGAACAATTTTTGTCCATGCAATTTCTAGCCAAGCCAGCAGATGGCGCTAGTTAGTGCACCTCTCCAGGGAGGTGTTTCAGTCCAGGCTTTCCTGTGCTCCTGTGTTGAATCTCCATAGTGGAGATGGCTCTGCTGGCCAGATTCACTGAAGAAAAGCACCCTGACTTCCTCTCCCTTTTCCCTTGAAACAGCTGATAGAAAGGAAGATGACTTTTCCCCTCTCAGTTAGCTGCAGTGAGCCAGGGGTTTTACCCCAGTTTTATATCTTAGGGGTGGGGGAGGGGATCCCTTCCCCACCACCACAGAGGCTTGGTAACTCAATGTTTTTGCTTTTGGCTTCTTCGTCTCTCTGTCCATCACCCTTCTAGGACTTGTGTAGCACTTTCTGGTCTGCTGACCCCCAAAGCAGGTCCGTCAGACAGCTTTTGGCTCTTTCTCCATTGTTTTTATGAGAGCATTCAGCTCTGCCTATTAGTCCTTTGCTATCTTCCCAAAATCTTCACACCTTCATTTTTAATTTTAATTCGTCAGTATCCTTGGTTCATTTATGATACCTATCATCTCTCTCTGCCTACTTTCCTTCCACTAAAATATGATCCAGCTCACTAATTTGTTGTATGGTTGAGACCCTCCCAAACTCATCCAAATTACACTGGGCTACTTAGGTAAAGAACAGAATTTTCTATAATTAATGTGAAATCTCAGGGATTGAAGTTTCATTTGATTCAATTTTTCCCAGAGCTGTAAACGGTTTGCTGTTCAGGGGGAGGAATAAGACCTAGTTATTGGGTAGAAAAGTGAGGAATTGTGAGTTTGAAATGAAGATAGCATCACTGTGGGAATTAGAAGACAGAGATCTACCTGTATTCACCATTTACTAGTTACTTAATTTAGCACAGGTCACTTAGACTCCCTATGCTTCAATTAATTTTATCTTTAAAATTCAGAGATTGGAATTATGTGATCAGTATGGGTCTATCCATTTTAAGATTCTTAGTTATTATTAATGTGCTTAATGGAATCAGTGGAGATTGTGGGCCTCGAAGCATATTTTGTTCTACTGTGCAAGTTTTCACATGTGGATATAATGTATTATCTGCCCTAGTTCAACCTTTTGGATAATAAAATTATTCAATAATTAGCTCATAGTCAACTCCAGGTATTTGAAAACTTGTTTAATTGTTTGAGACTTTGTCTTCATTGGTTGATTGAAAGGAAAAGCACTGATTTAAATTAATGGTTAACTAATAGAATACTATGAATAAATCCACTCCTCCTGTATTTATTTCACTGGCACAGGGAGAAATCTGTGATGTGGAAATTAATTATCCTTATCCCTGAATAGAGTGTTCATTTGATGGTTTTGCTGTGCTTTTTGTGCTTTCTCTGCTGATTAGCAAATTTCTGAACTAGGCACAGTAGAGGTCTAAATTTAGTGATGCCACCTGGAAATGAGCTTTAAATTTTATTTCTCTGTTGAAATTAGGGATATGACACATATATTACATAGAAGGATTGTGAGCCTGAATTTGATTTCATCATGTGGAGATAGAATGTTTTGTTAGAAGCAAAGTATTTGCTTGGGGAGAATTTGTGTGACTGAATCGTTAACTGCCAACACCCTCCTTTTCAGCAGGAGACGTATTTTGTTTTTAAATGAGATGACAACAAGAGAATTATCAAGACCCAGTCAGTTTTAAGAGAGTCCTTTCAATTTACTTGAGTTTCATTTAACTTTGCTTTCTATGTCATCCTGTACATCGAAGGATTTAGCTTTCTTTGAAGTCTTGGAGTATTGCTGCTGGTGGAATCTTGATGGTAAAATAAAAGAATGGATCCTAGTAAAATCCTTACTGATAGACATCAATGCCTCATTATCTACATAAAAAACATATATGTATGTGTGTGTGTGAGTGCCTAAAAATGTGGAGTGTAAGAGGAGGATATATGATAATGGGCACTAAGATGGGAATAATCAGTATTTCTCATGAGTTAGGGATGGCCTTGCATAATTCATGAGTTGCAGAATAAGGAAGGGCTTGAAATTACCTGGAAGCAATCTCTAATTCCAAAATGCAACAGAAGAGTTTGTATCTCTCTAGTTCATGATGATAAAACTGTGTGGGGAGAAGTAGAATTTTGTTATGTCTGTGAAACCTCTTATGATGAAATGCCCAGAGATTTGATTATGAGGTTTTACTGCTAGGTCCCAGTGCTTAATAAATGACTAATTGACTAGAGTGAGGAAAGTAGATTTGAGGGTGCTGAGGAAATCAATATGAGCAATTAGTTTATTTGCTTGTGAAACATAATCCTTTATATTTAAGAATATTTAATATTTAATAGTATGTTTATAATCCCATTTCTTTTTGTGCCCTGTCACTACACCAATTTGCCCATATTTGAAGGTTTAGGTTGTATTACCCCCCATCTTTGTTTTTCCTTTAATTGAACATTTGTTTTAGGAAAAGACATTACATTCCAAGCCTTTGCAGCTATTTACAGGTAAAAACACACACACACACACACACACACAACTAAGTAAAAAACCTCTTATAGTGACTTCTAGGGAACCATCTTTTAATATATTGGACTGTTGCAGAAAAATTATTACATCAATGAGTGGCTTACTCTTTGGGGCTTGGAAAGTCCTTGTTATACAGAGATTTTGAAAAGACATATTTGTTGTACTTAACTGAGACTTGAATTGCTCATCTTAACCTATCTTAACCCATAGATGGGGGAGTATTTGACCTAATATTTATAACTGTAGCAGAACAAGCAGCATCTTGTTTCTTGCTTTTGAAATAAGTATTATGATGATAATGTAATATATGTAATTACAACATTGATTTTTCTTTCTTCTTTACATTATAAATGGCATTTTCCCATTTTAATTATAAACGCAATCACTTTCTTTCTTTTTTTTTTGCGGTACCGGGGACTGGGTATTGAACCTGGGACCTCCCATGTGGGAGGTGGGCACTCAACTGCTTGAGACACATCTGTTCCCAAACTCAGTCACTTTTTTTTATTTTTTAAAGATTTATTTATTCCCCTTCCCCCCCATTGTTTTTGTCATCGCTGTCTGTTCTCTGTGTCCATTCACTGTGTGTTCTTCTGTGTCTGCTTGTCTTCTCTTTAGGGAGCACCAGGAACTGATCCTAGGACCTTCTGGAGTGGGAGAGAGGAACTCAGTCTCTTGGGCCTCCTCAGCTCCCTGGTCTGCCGCGTCTCATTGTCTTTCCTCTGTATCTCTTTTTGTTGCATCATCTTGCTGTGCTAGCTCTATGCATGGCCTGCACTCCGCATGGGCCAGCACTCCGCACAGGCCAGCACACCACATGGGCCAGCTCTCTGTGTGGGCCAGCTTGCTGTGTGGGCCGGCTTGCCGTGTGGGCCGGCTTTCCTTCACTAGGAGGCCCTGGGAATCGAACCCTAGACCTCCTATATGGTAGATGGAAGCCCAATCGCTTGAGCCACATCCTCTTCCCAGTCACTTTTAATGACTGACAAAATTGTGGTTAAGTGGTTGTGACAGATTTGCTTAATTATTCTCCAGTTATTGGGCATTTAAATGGTTTTCACTTATTTACATTTATTTTCTCAAGGTCCCACCTGGCTTCTTGTGGTTTTGTTTAAGCATTTACATTAGCGTCTGCCTTTTATACCTCTAAATGTTTGGGGTTAGTCATTTTAGTTGCTGTTATTAGTCTTCTGGACATCTCTAGCTTTTATTCCCTGTGTTTCTCTCATGTAGGATAATTTCCAGCTTGCTTTAATCTGCTGCTTCAAACTCTTCTTTTCCTAGTTGTATAGTAGGCATTTAGCCATGAATTTGTGCTGTGAAACTTATCCACTCAGATAAGCCTGATAACATGAGATGCTAAGACCAAAGTAGACTTTGCTTGTAGGGTGGCAAAAAACTTGAGCCTTCACATGTCAGTATCTAGATGGGTCATAGATGTCAGGAAATATTTTGGGACTATTGTATATTCTAAAATTTCATAAAAGTTATTTGCTATTTTAATGATTGTCTTTTTTATTAATCTATTATAAAAGTGATAATGAAATATAAATTAATACATTGCTATTTTGATAAGTTTGATAGTTACATTATCTTAATATATTGCTCTCAAGCCACAAATGTGGATTTATTTGATTTCACCTTCTTTTTTTCTCTTTAAAAGAAGCATGTAATTACTTACTTACCATCTCTTAGAAGATGGAAGAATTCTTGTCCAGCAGGAGTCTTTCATTTTGGCTAGCATTTAGATTTCTAAATGAAGATTTGCTCTTTGCTTATAATATGTTCTTTAGATGATAAATACAAGTGCAATCTGGAGAGAACCTACTCGTTGTACAATGGAAGTAAATGGGAGGGGAGAAAAAATAGAGAAACTTAGGGTTTTTGCAGTTTATTAATGATTTTGGGATATTTTCTGTTAATTTTTGTAGATTTTGGAAGTTGTCTTCTGGGATTTTCCAGCATTGCCAATTGTTGCCGAAAGGTTTTCTACTCCTCTGATAGAGTAAAGTAAACAGATACAACCCTGCAATAGGCTTCTTAAGAGAGCAATCACAGGTGATGTTTTCTTTTCTTATTACCATTGATATGTGTTCAGTAATGTTTAATAATATTTTGTACTTTTTAAGAACAAGCCTATTTGAACTTACTCATCTAAGTGAACATTAACTTGTTCAAAACAGTCCTCTTTAGAGGCATCAGCGTCCTCTACTAAGGGTATTTTTTAAATTTTTCTTTGGGAATTGCATCTTGATCCTCTTATAGCATTCTTTTGAGCATCCTATTTTTATTGGTAGTAAATCTTAACCCTGTGAAGGTGTATTTGAGAAATAGTCTAAACTCATTTAGAGATAGAGTGATAAAGCTGGGGAGCTCTGGTTTTAAGGAAACAGTGACATAATAAAACCAGTTTTCTCCCTCCTTCTTCCATCCCTCCCTCCCTTCCTTCATCATACCTAGCATCTTGGAGCAGAGATAAAGAGAAAGAAGACTGTGAGGACAGATGATATTAGGTGGGCTAGGAGACCTGTGCTCAGGTTGTCTGTGCCTAAGGTTGTCATTACAAAGCTTGGATCTCTAAATGACTCTCTTTCCTCCAGTCCCAATAAACTCCAATATAGACCACTAGTGGCTCATTAAGGGTCAGTTCTGGTTTAAAATTTCCTTTACACTATAGGGTAAGTGAATAATATCCAGTGAGGATTAGATCTCTTGGGGTAAAGGGGAAAGAGCATGAGGGCACTGCAAGTCTCAAGTGGGAACAGGCTCCTTCTCCACCTATCACTCACGAAGGGAAGGTCCTATGAATAAAACTAGGCTCATGAAAGAAGGCCCATGGGATCCTCCATCTCTTTCCCAGCTAGGGTTCATGTAAGCCCACCTTTGCCCCATTGGTTTCTGCCCCCTTGGGGGCTTGCCTCTGATCCAGGGCTTCACACTTCCCAGTGTCCTCATTCTTCTTCAGGGTTGTATCCTAAGCATGCCTCCTCCAGCTAGGACTGGGCCTCAGTAACGCAGGGATAAATGCTTCCAACCCTTTCTTACAGCCTGATTGCAGTATCCTTTTAAGTTGGGGGAAGAGAGAATTATAAGGAGGAGGCCAATAGGTGATAAATTTATGCTACTTTCTGATTTTGCTTGGAACTAGCTGGGCCTCCCTTCCATTTTCTAAAATAAAATTTTATTAAAGTATACACTCATACATGAACACACATAAACAGTGTATAGTAAAAGTTGTGAACTTATAAAAACTGTTAACCACAGTCCATCTTCCACACTTGATTTACTATGTTATACTGCCCCATGTTTTGTACAGTCCATTCAAAGCAGTTTTTCTTTTTGTGATCTGTTCATGTGTTTGAAGGTTCATACAATGTATTGGAAATTAATTCTTACAAGAGGTGACTAAGTTTCAAGCAATGCTTAGTATTGCTAAAATTAGGCTTTGCAGCTTTCAGAGAAGTATATAGTATTTATTTGACTGAATAAGTGTTGGTATTCTTTCTTATGAAAATATCTACCAATATTGTAATAAGGGCTTCTGTATTAATAAATTAAATGCAATGATGTCTAAACCTCCTCATAAGGTATACGTTTAAGGCTTTATATTTACATCTTATAAATGACTCTCTGGGGATGTGTTTTATAGAGTTTCTCAAAGTGTTATTAGAGTGCTTAAAATGCACATTAATCAAAAGACTTTATCAAGAAAGTAGAAAGACAACCAACATAATGGCAGAAAATATTTGGAAAACATTTATCTCAGCAGGGTTTAATATACAGAATATTTAAAGAACTCCTGCAACCAAAGAGAAAGACAAACAACCCAATTAAAGAATGAGCAAAGGACTGGAATAGACTTATTTCCAAAGAAGATATACAAATGGCCAATAAGCACATGTAAAGATGCACAATATCATTAGTGATTAGGGAAATATAAATTAAAGCCACAATGAGAAACCATCTCACACTCACTAGGATGGCTATTATTAAAAAACTGGAAAATAACAAGTGTTGGTGAGGCTGTGGTAAAATAGGAACCCGTATGTATTGGTAGTGGGAATGTAAAATTGTGAAGGCATTGTGGAAAACAGTTGGGTGGTTCCTCAAAAAGTTAAACATAGAATTGCCACTTCTAGGTATATACCCAAAACAATTGAAAGCAGGAACTCAAACCAATATTTGTACACCATTGTTCATAGCAACATTATTCACGATATCCACAGAGTGGAAACAACCCAAGTGTCTATCAACAGATGAGTGGATGAACAAATGTGATATGTCCAGGCAATAGAATATTATTCTGCCATAAAAATGAGTGAACTTCTGGTACATGATACAACATGAATGAACCTTGAAAACATTATGCTAAGTGAAATAAACAAGACAGAAAAGGACAAATATTCTAAGATTACACTTATATGAAATACCTAGAGAATAAGCAAATTCATAGAAAGTAGATTAGAGGTTACCAGGGGCCAGGTGGATGGAAGGTTAATACTTAATGGGTACAGATTTTCTGTTTTGGGTGATGAAAATGTTTTGGTAATGGATGGTGGTGATGGTAGCACAGCATTGTAATTGTGATTAATACCACTGAATTGGACACTTAAAAACTGTTAAAATGGCAAATTTTATGTTTAATATATATGCATGTGTGTTTGTTTTACCACAATAAAAAAGGGCATTTTAAAATTCAGATTACTAGGCCCCAAGCTAGTGCATCAGAATCAGAATGTGAACAGGAGACAAAGCTTGGAAATCTTTATTTTACAAGTGAGTGCCACCAAAATTTGACACTAAGTTGTATGTCTGCTAAAAAACATTGGATTGATTTACATTATATTTTGTCCTTAAGTTATAGTCTTTAGAAGTTATTTTTCCTTTTTAATGAGACATTTTTCTCTTCTGCTTTTTCCAATTTCATTGTGTTACTTGGTGAGCCCTACTATATAATTAGAATCTTCCTATTTTTTAAATTTAAAGCTGCTGTATAGTTATTTACTTAATTTTTGCTTGGAATAAAACATTGCCAGTATTCTTCGTACACTGTCTGGACACAGTTATATTCTCAAGTAGCTTATTGTTAGGTCAAATTGAGAATGTAATTGAGTAAAACTGTAGTTAAACTTCATTTCTAAATTTGAAATATATCTTTTTCTTGGCTGCAAATGGATAAATCTTTTTTTGACATTTAGATGCCCAAAACTAAATTTTATGAAATATCTATTCTTTAAATATGTTTGAATTTGTACCTCAGTTATCTTATTCAAATTGAGGGTAAAGAGGAATGGATAGGCATTGGAGGCCATACTATAATTAACATCCAGTCCAACATCTTTTCAGTAAATGTTGTGATGAAGATTTTGCTGTGCAATTTATAGTTCTAATATACAAAACTACTAGCCAAAAATTCTTTCTTTAGACCTGAGATATTGTGAAGTACTTTGAATTCTTCAAATTAAAGGAAGCATATAAATATGAAATGGAGAAGTAGCCTTTTTTTTTTTTTATTTTTATTTTTATTTATTTTTTTATTATGGGTAAAAATAAAAATTCTCACAATACATACAAACATTTGCAAAATGATATATAAATATATATGCATATATGTGTATTTGCTTACAAAAATGTTATTTATATATATATATATATACATATATTTTAAGAGGTGCTTAGATTACCCAAAATATTACACGGAACCCACTGGGATTCCCATGTTGCCCACCTCCCACACCTCCCACCACATCCCACACAAACATCTCCCACAGTGTGGCCCACCACCCTCAATGAACTTACACATCCTGGAGCCTTGCCACCAACCATAGACCACAGTTCACACTGTAGACCACACTCTCTCCCACTCAGTTCTGAGTGGTGTGTGCTGATTTAAAATGGCCTACATCCGTTGCCACAACAGTACTCAGGACAACCTCCAACTCCCAAAGCAGCCCCTGTATTTCAACCGCTCATCCCCTCCCTACCCCAAAAGTGTCAAGTGGCCACTGGCTCCACCTCATTGTTACAACTTCTTGCATTGCTAGAATCACCATATGTGAACAAGAGAATACCATCAAGTCCACTCTAGTCCATAGTTCTTCCCCCAATCCTGAGGGGACTGGGATGGTGATGTCCACTCCAACTGCAAGTGAGAGAGGGCTTATATCCCATGGATATGGTGGGTGGGATGATCCTGCCTGCCGATGCAGGCCCTCTCCATTCCCTGGGATGGCCATTGCCCATCGTTGTCTCCTCACCAGGTGACTTGGATGAGTCCATTGAGCTGTAGGGTAGGAGTTGCAGCTTCACCTAGATTTCATGCCACCTGACACATAAGTAGGCGGGAGGCTCCAGTCTCTGGAAGTATACCTAAAAACTCCAGCATCACATATAGGTTTGAATAGAAGGGACTGGTGAACCATGTGCAGGGAGGACTTATTTGAGTCTAATTCTGTCACTCTCAGGAGCACAGATTCCAAAATAGAACCCACTGATAAGGCATCAGTCTCTGGGGCTATCCCCCCCTTATATAGGACCAGGGTGTCTCCGGAGCCCTCAGGAACCCCACTGAGTGGGGCAATAGGCACTTAGATGTTCTATGAGCTCCTACTGAGGTGTGTGTAAGAGTTACCTCTGGGATGACCTCCCGACTCTCTTTGAAGTCTCTTAGCCACTTGAACTCATTTGTCTTTACCATTTCCCCCTTTTATTCAAGGTCTTTTTCCAGTTGTGTTGCCAGTTGGCACTTGGGAAAAGTTTTCAATTAACAATAATTGCGCCTCGGATAAACCTCATTGGCTACGATACTGCCACTGCGCAAAGCTGCCAGTTGGCACTTGGTATTAATCCCTCGTTGCCAGGGAGGCTCATCCCCGGGAGTCATGTCCCACGTTGGGGGGAAGGTAATGCAATCATATGCTGAGTTTGGCTTAGAGAGAGGCCACATTTGAGCAACAAGGAGGCTCTCAGGTGGCAGCCCTTAGGCACCCCACAACTGCAGGCTAAGTCTCATTTACAAGAGCAAAGACTCACAAGGGTAGTCATCAATAAAAAAAAAAACATAAGTGGGTCATCCTATTTTGACAGGCACTGTCCCTATACTCAGAGGACTATTGCTGCTCCCTTGGAGACTGTGGCAGAGCTCTCCAGGCTAAGAATTCAGATTCCCTCATTTATTGTGTGATTATCCACCCATTGTGACCATGCCCCATCCCCCGGTCCTTTGAATGATTTTGTATATCTTTCATGTATATTCAGATGAACCAATTCCCACGAAACCCCCCCCCAGACACCCCCCCAATAATCCCCCGCAGTACCCATTGTAACCCTTCTGTGATCCAAATCCTCCACGAACATTTAGTCCATAAAATAATCAAATACACTTACTAGGAAAAAGAAACAAGTGTGATAAGCTTACATGCAAGAGACAAACATAAGGAAACTCAGGGGAAAAAAAAAAAGAGAGAAGGAAAAAAAACAAATAATCAAACAAAGAACAAAACAAAATAAAATATATTTAGTGGATTGGGACATTCAAAAAATGGGCAAAAGGGAAGCGGCTGTGGCTCAATCAGTAGGGCTCCCGTTTACCATATAGGAGGCCCCGGGTTCGGTTCCCGGGGCCTCCTGGTGAAGGCAAGCCCGCCCGCACGGCGTGGTTAGCTGACTCAGCGAGCACAAGCAGCAAGGGGGGGATAAATGAATAAATAAATAAAATCTTTAAAAAAAAAAAATGGGCAAAAAAGCAAAGGAAATGCCTTTAAAATATATATATATATATATTCATGTTTTTTTCCTTTCTCTTTTCTTTTTTTCCCTTTTTTCCTTCCCTTTATCACTGTGTTATCGGTTGTCTGGTGTGCCATGACACCTTCCTCCTCTCAGTCCCCATTGTCTCCCAATTTTTCATTTAATTTTCAAAGAAGTTTTAGGTCACAGCAAAGTCACACACGGAGTGCCGGAGACTCCCAGATACCAAACCACCCCCCCTTCCCCACCCCATGTTAACTCCCACCCTTTTTTTTTTGGTTGTTAGCATTGTTATAACTGTTATACAGATAGCAAAATATAGCAACTAAACATTGTCAGTGATTTACAGTATAGTTTACAATTTAGATGATACAGTTTAATAATTTTGATGATATTTCCCATGTCCTGTGTCCATTACTGTAAGGTAATGAAAAACCTTCCCCATGACCACCAAACAACCCATTAGATCTTGACTGTTCCCTCCAAGGTCTTTATGGTTTTGGCTCTTATATTTAGATCTTTGATCCATCTTGAGTTGATTTTTGTATAAGGTGTGAGATGGTATTCTTCTCTCATTCTTTTGGATATGGATATCCAGTTCTCCAAGCACCACTTGTTAAAGAGGCCACTCTGTCCCAACTGAGTGGGCTTCGTGGCCTTGTCAAATATCAGATGACTGTATATGCGAGGATCTATATCAGAACTCTCAATCCGGTTCCATTGGTCAGTAGGTCTATCCTTGTGCCAATACCACGCAGTTTTGATCACTGTAGCTTTGTAGTATGTTTTAAAGTCAGGTAATGTGATATCTCCAACTTCATTTTTCTTTTTCAATATATCTTTGGCAATTCGGGGCCTCTTGCCTCTCCAAATATATTTTGTGGTTAGTTTTTCCAGTTCCTTAAAAAATATATTGTTGACTTTTATTGGGATTGCATTAAATCTGTAGATTAGTTTGGGTAGGATAGACATCTTGATGATGTTTAGTCTTCCCATCCATGAACAGGGAATATTTTTCCATTTAAGTCTTCTTTGATTTCCTTTAACAGTGTTGTGTAGTTTTCTGTATATAAGTCCTTTACATCTTTAGTTAAATTTATTCCTAGGTATTTGATTCTTTTGTTTACTATTGTAAATGGTATTTTTTTCCTGATTTCCTCCTCAGTTTGCTGGTTATTGGTGTATAGAAATGCTACTGATTTTTGAGCGTTGATCTTATAGCCTGCAACATTACTGAACTCCTTTATAAGTTCTAGAAGCCTTGTCGATTTCTCAGGGCTTTCTATGTATAGGATCATGTCTTCTGCAAATAATGAAATTTTTACTTCTTCTTTTCCAATCTGGATGCCTTTTATGTCCTTTTCTTGTCTCAGTGCTCGTGCAAGTACTTCTAAGACAATGTTAAATAGGAGTGGTGATAGTGGGCATCCTTGTCTTGTTCCTGATCTCAGAGGGAAGGCTTTTAGGATTTCACCGTTGAATGATGTTAGCTTTGGGTTTTTCATATATACCCTTTATCATTTTCAGAAAGTTTCCATCTATTCCTATCTTTTGTAGTGTTTTTATCAGGAAAGAGTGCTGTATTTTGTCGAATGCTTTTTCTGCATCTATGGAGATGATCATGTGATTTTTTTCTTTCAGTTTGTTTATGTGGTGTATTACATTGATTGATTTTCTTATATTGAACCATCCTTGCATACCTGGGATGAAACCCACTTGGTCATGGTGTATAATCCTTTTGATATGTTGTTGAATGCGATTAGCAAGTATTTTGTTAAGGATTTTAGCATCTAGGTTCATTAGAGAAATTGGTCTGTAATTTTCCTTTCTTGTGGTATCTTTATTTGGTTTTGGTATTAGGGTAATGTTGGCATCATAGAATGAGTTAGG